>WIXG01000184.1:0-156409 GCA_009869945.1 Mesaphorura yosii
CGATAATTATCCGACTAGCCCTTAACATTAGGGGGTCGGATAATTATCGGATATTTATCGGATAATTATCAATGATAATTATCAATCGATAATTATCAGCGCACCCTGATTTGTATCTTAGACCATTGACGTAGAGGTCGAGCTGACTGTGGCTCACATGGGCTACATGGAGTGGCGTCTGTGCACAAACCGGAACACGGAGAACCAAAACTGTTTCAACCAGAACCTGCTGCGACTGCAAAGCGGTGGCACACGCCTGAACGTGGGAGAGGCGGGTTTGTACCGGACACGGCTTCAAGTCCCGTCTGGAGTCCGCTGCAACCCTTGCGTGCTCCAGTGGAACTACCGAGCGGGCAACAATTGGGGCTACTGCGATGATGGATCAGGTGCACCTGGATGTGGACCCCAAGAAACATTCGCGGCTGCGCTGACATCGTCATTAATTAATCTGTACTGCCTCCACAATCTTTCGCGCTTTCGAAACAAACTCTCAGACCGACTTAATCAGGAAATGCACTCTGGAATTGCACTGCAACTTTTAACACTACGTTTTTATTTCAAGATTTAAAACAAACAGACAGTAGTAAACAGGAAATCGAAAAGGGTATGAATATGGGAAGCCAGGCCGTGTCCCACTCCGTTTAACCTTTGCCAAAAAGGAGTCGCTTCTTTCGCTCTCCTTTGGAGTCCTTACCCAAGAGACCCCCGACTAAATTTTCTAGTCCCAGGAGCCTCTTCTTTCGCTCTTCGTTTGACTCCTTCCCCAGCAAACCTCCGACTAAATTTTCTAGTCCCAGGAGCCTCTTCTTTCGCTCTTCGTTTGACTCCTTCCCCAGCAAACCTCCAACTAAATTCTCTAATCCCAGAAGTCTCTTCTTCCGCTCTCCGTTGGAGTCCGAGTCCTTCCCTAGCAGGCCCCCAAGGTCCAGCCCCAAGAGTCTCTTCCTACGATCGCCTTCATCGGCATCCTTCCCCAGGAGTCCACCCAGCAGGTTTTCGAGCCCGAGAAGACGCTTACGTCGAGCATCAGCGTCGTGGCCACCAACTAAGCCCCCAGCAGTGCGCTGGGCTTCTTGAGCCGCCTGCGCTAGGGCCTGGACCAGCTGCAGCTTCTGCAGGGTCTCAGCGTCTATGCCGGCTGGCAACCCTTCAGCTAGAATAGCACAAGAACAGAAGCGGATTAATATTTGGGTGGTGGACAGGTTGACTTCAATGACAGTTACGTACCTTGCACCTGCTGGAAGCAGTAAAGGGCACAGACCACGATGGAGAGTAGAACAAGAGTCCTCATGTTGATACTGGCTTTAGGAACAATCACGAAAAGACAAGTGACCAGGAAAGTGTTGACTTCCTATTTATAGGTTCAGAAAGGAAAAATTTTTGTTTTCATCCCCGTTCGTAGACACTGGTGGAGTCAATCACCAGATCTTTGCTAATTAACTAATTAACGCATTTCATGGACCAGGAAAAAGCCTGAAAGATGAGACTAAAGAAATTGTGGTTAATCACCGACAAGTTAGTTAACAAAATATGCTGAAAGAAATCAAGGTAGAAACTGTGCGCTAGTTTTGCGTTTGACCGCAATTCATTTCGTACCAAAATAATTAGCGAGCTACTTTCATCATCCTCACAAGAATGCAATGTTATGAGGACATTTTGGCGACATTTCCGAGGCAAAGGAACTAGTAAATATAAACATGAACATTCTATGTGTTCTTTGTGACATTTCTGCAAATTGTTCGCAGGTCAGACGTCAGAGTTGGAAGGAGAAAACATCAGTTTATGGCATACTTACAACTTACACTAAAGAGACTGTCAGCGTTTAGCAGCAGACAATCTAATGCTGTATTGATGTGACAATTAGTACTTATCAGGGAATCGGCTCTGGTAACCTCCTGAGTAAAACGCCACGTCTGCATGAAATGTCCAACGAAATGCTCAGACTGTAACCGGAGCCAATTGTAACAGCTCTAACCGCTTGCTACTCCATTGAAAGTCAATTACACTGTACATTCGAACAAAGTCGTGTGGCATTTGCACTCTGCCAATATGAAGAGTTCGTAATGCTGCGGCTTAGATGTCGCAGAACAACATAAGTATGAGTAAGTATGAACGCGTACAGTTTAAACGCGATACGAATTTTGTCAACGTGTCAGAGGTATTGGCATATGAGAAGCCGGTGCGGTGCATCAGAGAAATTCAGAGTCCGATTCGAAAATTCTTACTGATTACAATTAATTGAGTAAATAATAATTCAGAGTGCACATTTCGGACCTGGCATACCCATCAGACTACCGTGCCCTTCCATCCATTCATCTAAGGCCCTGCAGGTAAGCCGTTTCAAATCGGCATGGAATAGATTTCAAGTCAGATTAATTGTCAATTCAGTACGATAAACAGCGAATTATTCTGACTTTAAATTCTAGAGCTGTGCTACTCGCCTCTCCGTTGGAAGTGAATTTGGATTTTGTACTTTAGCTTGATTTTGCGCGTTAGCTTGATTTTGTTAAAATGGTGAGTCCGTGCTACCGCTAATTACGGCTCCCAATCCTAATTTATGTTTATGTGAACTCCATTTTCTCTAATCGTCAATCAGGTTGAGTTATCATCAATGATCAGATACACGTCGCCTGTTCATCCGGCAATATTTCCTCACTTAACTCTGGTCTTATTGGGCTTTGGAATATTTTTTACTGGCTGGTTTTTCGTCTACGAAGTAACAACTACCAAGAAGACAAGGCAATTCTTGAAGGAGTTAACAGTGGCCACGGTGGCGGCAACGTTCATGGGCTTCGGACTGTTGTTTTTACTACTTTGGGTAGGAATCTACGTTTAGTCCAGTTGGGACGCGACAAACTTCAACTTCTTCGGTGACTATTTATCATTAGAGACAATTATATAAGATAAAGGTTGGGGGTATTGGTTTACATTCAGTTAAGTGTATGTTGTAAGGCTCTGTTAACGTCCAGTAACAGCAATTCCCATTTTTTGCCTTTTCGTAAGGTCAAATCTAAAGAAGCATGGTCGATAATTTTACATTCCTTGTATTCTATTCTTTAAGAGTTGATGCAATAAAGATCAAACTCTGATCCATTAATTGCAGACTTTGTGGCAAATTCCATCTGTTTCATTCATTCAAACGTTCCATTTGATGAGGATGAAGCATAATTAGAACGGAAACCCAAACCCGTCGCTTTGCATTACGAATTTAGTTTTCGTTTGTTCAGGTGAGAATTGAGAAGATATGAGTATATTCATACCATACAACACTTGTATCTCAATCAATATCTCTGGATAGGGCGTACTGCTATTGTACGATTAACTAATATTTAATTTAGTTAGCAACGAGCCGAGCCTGAGCATCTTCACAAGACTCCAATGCATATTCGTTACGTGAACACGAACACAAAGTATTGGTGAGATCGACGAGGCGATGAGACCGCACACAACTGCCGTTCATCCTTTTGAATCCTTACTACACCATACCGTGAAAGCAGCCGGCTTGACTATCAAACTTGCTGATTGTGAACAGTTTCAACTTCCACATCTGCACAAACTAACGTAGATTGGAGAACACCAGAATACGAATTAAGGGTAAGTCTGTTCCTATTCTTAGTCTACAATTGTTCAGTCAATTTGTAGCTCTTTCAAATAGTCCTTTTGATTGAAGGTTTACAAATTAATATCTGGATACATTCATCATGCCAAACAAAGTAATCCTGGTCACTGGTGGTTCTGGCCTAGTTGGAAAAGCGATACAGAAAGTTCTTGAGGATAAGGAGAATCAAAGGGATGGCGAGCGGTGGGTATTCCTGTCCTCAAAGGACGCAGATTTGCGGTAAGAAACTAGTCCGAGCTGTAGTTCCGTGATCACCAGTCATGTGGTCATTCATGTGAATTGATTACCTGATTATTGACAGTGATCGTGACGCGGTTAAGGCCCTGTTCCGCAAGCATAGCCCTACACACCTAGTTCATCTAGCAGCCATGGTTGGAGGACTTTTCCATAATATGAGCAAAAATTTGGATTTCCTTGTAAGTAATTTCGTAAGGAAATCGATGATATTGAATGAATCGTCATATTGTATTTCAGCGAAACAATCTTTTAATCAACGACAACGTACTTCAAACGAGCTTCGAGCATGGTGTACTCAAAGTTGTCTCCTGCCTCTCGACTTGCATCTTTCCTGATAAAACAACTTACCCAATCGATGAGACTATGGTAAGCTTCGACTTTTAAAGAATAGCCGTTGTTGTTTCTTGTTTGAAATCGACATACACGCCTGTTCTGTTACAGATTCATAATGGACCTCCACATCCGTCCAATTTTGGCTACAGTTACGCCAAAAGGCTGATTGATGTCCAGAACCGAGGCTACTATGACCAGTACAAAGTGAAATACACGTCTGTGATACCGTGCAATGTATTTGGGCCGTGTGATAACTACAATCTGGAAAATAGTCACGTCATTCCAGGACTAATTCACAAATTGTATCTGGCTAAGCAAAATGGTTCACCAGGCATCATTTTAGGAACTGGCAAACCGCTGAGGCAATTTATTTATTCACTTGACTTAGCCAAGCTATTCTTGTGGGTTGTACGCGACTACGATGAAGTGGATCCCATCATATTGTCGGGTTGGTCCCCTCAATTCTTTTAAAAACAACAAATCGGAATCCTCCTGAGCACCGTTGAATTCTGATTCATTATTTGCAGTGGATGAAAATGACGAAGTTTCTATCAAAGACGTAGGTGAGCTGATAGCCAAGAGCTTGAACTTTGGAAGAGATCTTGAGTACGACACTACGAAGGCGGATGGACAATTCAAAAAGACAGCAAGCAATGCCAAACTCCGCAAGTATTTGCCTGACTTTAAGTTCACGCCCTTGAGTCAAGCTGTCGACGAGAGCGTGAAGTGGTTCGTCCAAAATTTTGAAACCGCAAGGAAGTAATGGACTCCACTCCTTCGTTGATTTGCTGTGACTCCACGTACCCGTATTTGATTACTTGAAATGTATTACTATCAACTCTAGTTGAATGGCAACTCAACTCTTGTTACTCTATCAATGAAAGCATCTAAATAAAGAATATAATAGACGTAAACGTCATTTTCCTATGTGCCTTTGCATTTAGAATTTTTCTTTACATGGGTTCAGATGTTTCAGAGAACAAGTTAAATACAGCTTTGTTGCCATTTATGCGGAAGAACATGCAAAAAAAATACTCTTTATGAAAAGCACTTCACTCATTTCTTGATGTAATCGTTCTCTTGGCAATAAAAAAGCGGACCATCCAGAATCAAGCCGCATGATCTAACATGGCCTGAAGTTGTAGCGTCCTCACTCTCATTCCGAGACGAGGAAATGATATGGTTAATTGCATTGCACAGTTCTGATACTTATATACAAGACAGCGGCAAAAATGTGTGTAGAGTGGGGCAAAATTCTTGCCTCTGCTGCTTTTATTATCATGAGCGAAAAGTCGTAAGACTGTAATGAATTTGAAAGTGTTGTTGTGTTACATGATCCCATTGCATTTTCGGTCCCAGAGTAAGAGTTACAAAAGGCATGGACATGGACAAACGGGAAAACGAGGGAGAGAGCAAAAGACGGAAGAATTAAAAACTCAAGCGCTTACTGCTTTCTTCGAGTCCGGTGCCTCTGCCTCTGCTGCTTTAGGGGCAGAGGAGCTGACGGTATGAGCTTGTGCAAGTGGAGAAAAGAAGCTGAAGGAAGAAAGTCGAATCGCATCGTTTGCCAGCCTGCACTGCACGCTTATCTGTCCACCGTTCTGAATTCAATATATTACAAGACAAAGAACTGGCGCATGCCGGATTATATGGGATGCTGGGCCTGGCTTCCTCTCCTTTATCGGATGTTGGGAGTTCAGGCTGCAGTGCATGGAGCAACGACGGAGGAAAAAGCCGGGTCCTCTCCTTTCGCCTGAACATCCAGAAACAGAGGGTTTGATGGAAAGCTGCTGCTGCTGGAGTGTATAAAACAGCTCTGCTGCCCTCCGAGCAGTACTCTGTTCTGAGTGGAGAGTTTAGTGGAGCGGTATTCCTCTCTCGGAGTCTGTCTTTGTGCCACGAGTCTCGTGCATTCACCATCTCGAGGATCGGGAACCTCAGCGCAAGCACAAACACCGAGCGGACATTCATTCATCCTCAAATCGGTGAGAATTGCTTTCTCCTCTCTATTTTACCTTCCAATTGTCAACACGATCAAATGAGAGCTGAATAGACAGATTGAGTTAGCAAATCAACTGCTTCCTCTTCGCAGACAGAATCACGGGCTTTTATCGCTCTTGGCCAGTCTTTTACTGTCCCTCAAGCGACGAGTTAAAGTGCGCTTTCGGATTCCTTCATTAGTCTCGTCAGCACTCCTTCGCCGTTTCGTGCACATGGACTTGGTCCAGTACTTGCAGAAGCTCATACTGAACACCCATAAGGCATTGTGTTGACTTTGCCTTACATTGCTCCCACCGACTCAGCTCCTCGTGTGACAAAGTTGCGCTGAATGAGAAAGAAAACTTATTGACTGAGTGAGCAAGAACCCGAATAAAGAATGAAAGTGAAGGAATAGAAGAAAACAGATACAAAGAAAAGTCAATTTCTCTTTTGCACTTTGCGCTTGTCTCACACAGGAAAGTTCCAACGACCCTTCTCTTCAACAAAAATAGTTCGAGGAATTTGATTCAAAACAGCTAATTACTATCAGAGTGCATGAAGAGAAGAGATGAAAGCGATAATTAGCTAGTACGTAAAGGCTGCTGTTTAACGCAGCAACAGAATTTCTCCTGCTTCTTGTTCTGGGCCACGTTCGAACTCTGAAAATTACGGCAGGGAGACGTTGACAGAGCTCGAAAGAAAGAAGTTGTCTCACCGTGTCGAGTGGAAATCAACGAAAAGGTATACTTTCACGGGCCCGCAAACGAAATTGCTGCAACACCAAAAAGCCCTCAACCCTGAGTCTTCGCGGTCTCAAATCTCAATCTTCCTTCGATTCCGTCATTTCCACCTTCTACAACGACTATGCCTGGTCTAATTGCATTTGGACGTCGCTGGAGCTTCGGAAGCGATGATCTATTCCCTCCTGCCATTCTGCTCTCCTTCATCCACTCAATCTGGTAAGTGCAACACCGATTTCTCTGCTTTTAACGCTTAGAACACTGAGAAATATGAGTATTCTCAAAACCCATGTTCTTTTGCATTCGTTCTGAACAACTTTACATTACAATTTATTGTCTCAACTTGAGATCCTCTAACAGAGCGAGAGGCTAGAGCGAGACGTTGAGTAGGAACAAACGACTACCGGCCTCTGATCATTTGAAGTGTCTAATATATTGCCTCTGGACACGCATCATTACTTTTACCGAGTTGAGTGCTTCGCAGTGCCGAGTGTTTTGTTCTCTCATTTACGAGACACCATTTTAAGTTTCCCGAAGTATTTCAATTTTAGAATTCGCAAATCGATGGTGTTCGTAAGAAGGACCGGCATAAACTCATATTTCGATGTCATAGCGGTACAATAACGCCGCGGTACACGAAGAGCTGATATGGTCAAAAAAGTTACACCAAGGCAACTTATGCATTATAAAAAGATTAGACCCTGAAAACGGAAAGGTCAACTGTCTGTCTACCGAATGAAGTTGGACGTAAGTATCATTTCCATCGGATCATTCACAAGAAAGCTCCAAAATCGTGTGTTGACTGGATCCCTATTTAGTTAATAGACGAAAGCTCTTCGTATTTATTGAACTTACCTGAAGAGCCACCGCTCTTTCTCGCTGGAATTTAGTTTCCTACATTGGCTTGAGTTTTCTCTATAATCCTGAATACTAAACTGTTGCCTTTGCCTTGTGTGACGTGCCTGGCTTAAATGTTCGGTTCATATGCGGAGAAAGTGCGAGTGATAACATGTCCCGTCTCGTAAGGGTTGTACGCAACTGGAGGAACATTTCGACGGGATAAGCTTAAGCAGGAAGCAAGCAGTTGAGCGGGAGGCTTTCGTAAAGCGTTGCACGATCGAAATCAATACTCACACCCATCGCACTCGATATTTCAGGCAATATTCTGGAAAATGTTTTCCAATTTGCAGCTTCCAAGCCAGAGGAATTCTTTATGTGTTCTGGCGACTTTTCGGACGAATATGTGTGATTGGGTTTGAATATTTGACGGACATTCGCCCGGACTCGGCCAAATGAGCCGCATTCGGCAATGTGTTGGCGTCGCTCATTTCGGTGATGTTTATCCAAATGAGAGTGACGGATTTATTCAAGCAAATGGGAGCGTCGCAATAAATAAGGTTACAAAGTTTACGCGAAAGAAGACACGTCGCACTCGTGCCGATTCTCCTTGGAAGACGAGACGAAATACATTTGTATGCCACACACACAATAAAAATATAAGTTTTCCGTATTTCCGTACTCTTGGGAGTTCCCTCGCGAGATTCTTTTTTGCTCTCTCTTTATAGTCAACAAGATCGTTCTTCTTGAGTCTTTTCATCTTTCCTTTTATCATATTAGAATAAGATATGAACCCAACACGAAACAAAATCGTATAAAGTAATAGTTTCGCAAGAAAAACAAAAGTTCCACAGATTTGCCGGCTTGGAAAGTCAAACTCTGACTCAAAGTGGTGAGCAATGCTGTCTGTATCAGTCTACACGATATGTACTTTGTGTCTGAGCTGCCGCAAAAATAAGACTTGGTAATCGCTGCAATTCACACGAAGTGCGTGTCCGCCCTTTTTTCTTTATCGCCGTTTGCCGCATCAACTATTGCAGTCTCATGCATTCTTAGCCTACCACGACAAAAGCCAATATCCCTCCAGCATAAATCCCTCCGTCAGAATCCATGGGACAGAATCCCTCCGCGGCAAAATCCCTCCACGGCAAAGTCCCTCTGCGACAAAATCCCTTGTCAAAATCTCACCGAACGAGAAGGCTTCAAGGATAGGAGGAAAGACACGTAAGGAAGTGCCTACCGGACACTTGCATAAAGTGTGTGTAAATTGTAATTGAAACAGACCGTACTTTCAAATACAGGTTTAGAAATGTTTAATTCTTCAAGCTGAACAGTGAGTCCAGTGGCCAATGATGATGACTGAACTCGGCTTTGAAGGTTCTTAATTAGAAATCGTGACAAGCCATCTGAAGCCTTATTCTTAACTAATTATTGGAGGGATTCTGACGGAAAGATTTTGACGAAGGGATTTATGCTGGAGGGATTCTGTCATGGATTCCATTCGTAGTATTCTCGTATCGTTAGTTCTGTTCAGTATTGGCAGAGTGCGAGTCTGTAACAAAGACAAATGCGCTGCACGGCTGTAGTAATTGCGAAATAATTTATGGCGACTCTCTTAATGCGCAACCACAAGCCGGAGGAAAGACTAATTCGTCTTCTGCAGTTGCACCGCTGCGGTCTTCGAATTCGAGTTGGCACCCGACTTTGGCATCCGGCTCCAATTCTGGTCGAAGCATACATGCTTCTTATGTTTACCCTGGCATAGATTGGTTTCTACATTTGGAGTGTGGCGATACATTTGCAAGAGAGCCAATACTTACTAATTACTTTCCTCAATCAACTTCAGTCAAATCTTTGCTGCTTTCGTGTCAGTCACGGCCGTGCAAACTGCGAACCCTCACGCGAGGCATGGTTATGTTGTCTGTCACGTATTTTCCACTTGTTTTGCCGAAAACAATTTTTTACGTGAGCTCTTTACGTCAGGGAGAGAGACTTCGCCGGCTTCGGCTTTACAAGATGCAATGAGAAAAAGCTCAAGGCTTCCAGACTTTCATTTTTGGCTCTGACAGCACGGGATGAATGCGGATTACACAATCGCCATCATTGTATGGAATTAAGGCTGTTGATTTTAATAATTAGAGATTCAAATTAGGAATCTATTTTCTCATGCTATGCTCTCGTTCTTATGACTAGAATTTCATCTCGCTGTTCCAGGAATCTGGAACCTCGTTCATGAAAGTAGCAGAAACGGAATTCAGATCAAACCGCTTTGTTTAAAAATCAATTGTAATGCAATAAGCACACGAGTGGAGATGATTATTAGCAGAAGCAGCCTTCGTGTTCAGCCATTCGAAGGCGTATTATATTTCGAAGCCTTGTAACTTTCTGCTCCACCTGCGGGCCTCCCCGTTATTGTCTCATTATTGTGCGCAGCAATTCAAACAAAGAGACTGAACGAAATTGTTTCCGAAAGTCTTCTCATGGGTATGCAGATTATAGAATCAATTACGTGTTCGGAATTCGATTGCTGAATGCCAAAGTCCACCGGCGAGGCTGTGAATTTTCTATAAATATGCGACGACAATGCAATAACTGACAGCCGCTCATTAAGTTCAAAAGTTGGCTAGCTGCTGCTGTGTTGGAAAATTTGCAAGGCCCGAAGCACAACTCACAAATTGAATTTCAATTAAGCCTCACAATATAACAGAAAGCGGGCGCTAATTAAAAAGTAGTGTACCAAACACTACCCAAATGCGAGCTCGCTGCTCGCTAGTTCGCTGACTCTCGAGATGAAAATGCGCACTGCCCACAAAGCGCTGTATTCTCGTCCCTTCCCTTTACCACAATTAAATCCCAGCGGTGATGGTATCCTGGAAACATCACATCGCATCAAATCAAATACCGTAAGAAGCAAAACTTCAGACTAAATTAATATCACGTACTCAACACACGAAGCAGACAGGAGAAAAACAAGTCGCTATTTGCCACTGCCACCGTCCAAGTTATCTCCTTTTCGATGGCAAACTCTTTCCAAATATTTAAAAGCGACGGCAAGGAGAGCTCGGAACGAGAAGCGTGTTGGCTAGCGCTTTAAAGCAGAAGTTCTGACACGCATTGAAATTGAAAAAAATTCTCTCCAATTTTGCATTTTATAAACGCGAACGCTCGAACATTCAAATTGCAACATTTTTACGTTATGAAACAACTTTCTAGTCTCTGAGGTGAACTCTGTCCCGCGCAGTGTTAGATAAGTCACTTTTTTGGAATATTTCCCATCATACTGTGAAATATTGTGAAAAAATTTGATGATAGAACACAGTGGGAAATAACGTGTAATATTGTGAAATATTGTTAAACAGCGTTAAATAACGTTTGATAAACGGTGGTAAATTACGCTCAATATTGCGAATTAAAAAGTGGGAGAGTAGAGAATGATGGTAAATAACGTTCAATATTGTGATATATTGTTAAAGAACGAATAATATTGTAATAGAAAATGGCGGAAAATAACGCTAATTACGTCATCATAGTGAATATTTCATATTTCACTGCCTTGAGAACATTTCACACCACGTTATTTACCACTGTGATATCAGTGTTATAAAACATCACCGACCACTGGTCCTCCATACTTCGGTTTCATGGGCCTTCCTGGATTTGAGCGCATGCACGGTCTGACCAGATGAAAAAAAGCGTGCTCCTTAGGGCCGGAAATTTAATGGAGAATGGAATCCGAGTATGAGGCGTTGCGTTCCTGCGGAGGCAAGAAAGTGCAAATATCACCACGCGAATTCTTTGCAGCATTAATATTTGATACGAACTTTAATTTTTGGTGCGGGGAAATGAATTCCTGTCTTGTAAGTTTACATTGCTTTCAGGCTTCCTGAAATTTCTTTGCGTTGTACTGCATTAATTCTCTTCTGCTTTCGACGAGTGAGATGTGCGAAGAATGGAAGTTACCAGTTGATGCAGGCCAGGAGAAATCAAATGAAGGAAAAATGGGCGGAATTGTCGAGCAGAGCGCGAACGTGACTATTACCACGCTCCTGCCAAGACTGAAGTAATGCGATTGTCGAGCAGAATTCTTGGAAAGAAACCAGTCAGAAGTATAAATGATCGCCAGTCGTGTATCGCGTGATTGTGTACAAAGATTGCATTCTAATTCCAATCCCAACAAGGCGAAAACCCGAGAAAAGAAAAGCAAAGCAAGCAAATCTCAGCCCGACCGCGACCACACGTACTCGCATGAATCCCAGCATCCAGCAACCCAACTGATGAATTTATTTATCCGTTTGCATCTTCCTTTTGCAAGTATTTCGCATAGAAAGCAGCGTCAGGAGAAGAAAGAAGGCAATGGGAACAGCAGCGGGCACTCATGCTGAATATTCGCGAGTGTTTTAAGAAGATTAAAGTGTGAGGAGAATAGAATTCGGTGGAGGCTGAGAAAAGCAGAAATTCGCAATGCGCGCTAGCACATAAGTTGTTCATAACATTATCATTATAAATGCCCGCTTTATCTTTGAAGTTTTGCGAAGAAACGCAATTATCGCGAGCCGGAAAGGAGCGTCTCTCCTCAGGCAGTCTGCTACGCGCGGCCCGCAGCCGCAACTTGTTTTCCTGGGGAAAAATTACCATGTTGCCGGCAATAAAAATGGTCGTTTGCCAAACCGCACTTGATGAAGTGCGTAGTGCATGCTGGCATGTACTGGTTGTATTATAATGAGGTGCCCGACAACTAACTTGGCGTTCCTGGCGAGGCGATGTGTGACAATTATTATACATGGAAGTAATACGAATAGTAAAAGGCTGAATTCACTGAGAAAAATTCGTCAACAAGGACCAACTAAATTTTTCCTTTTCTCCATTTCGTTATTTGCACAAGGATTAAAGAAAGGCTTGTTGTTTGTTGCTTACGAAAGCAGCAACCGGATGCTTTGTTTCACACACGACTGCCGGACTAAAGAAAGAACAATAATCCTCTTCTCGCAAGTATTTACAAATATATTATTTTCTGCAAACAATAAGCACAATGCGAATAAGAAAAGTCCTGCTAATAAAACAAAGGAGATGAACTACGCCGTTAAATGAGACGAGTACGAAATACGAGACAAAACAGCGGCTGGAAGGCAGCGAATGGTGACATTTGCAGCGCGGGTTGAAGGTTTTGTCATTTACGACCTAATTTATAGCTCTACCCGGGTCTACTTACATCAAGCGACGGCAAGTTCCATGCACTCCTCGCGTTAATAATTACTAGTATTGGTCTGCCTTGTAAAGAGTTTAATTCGCTCGTGGGTGGCAGTGAAATAGCATTTATCGTAAAGAGAACTTCAACCCAGCTGCAACTTGAGGATTGTCACGTCGCTTTTGCATTACTCTCTTGAGATTTGCAAGCGCCTTGCCACTCGTATTCCCACTTTCTAAATGGCATCCAAACAATAAACGCTTCTCGTCTACAATTATTATTTAGATTTTCGGATGATGATGAAGAACGAATTATTTTATTACGCCAACAGACTCGTAAAAATTTGTCAAGTAGTTTAATGAACGAGTTTACGACGCTCGGTACATATAAGTAATTACTCTGGGGAAACCGCGAGAGAAATAATCGCAGACACGTTGAGAGCAATCATAAAATGGAAAAGGAGCAACAAACACATCACCAGCCGTCAGATCTTATTACTGGAACTCATAAATCATGGCTGACTGAACACTGAAACTAGCTTCTCTCTTCACGGGTCGGCGTCATCTCATCTCTGTCAGGACGAAGATTCAATAAATGACTTTCCGTCCGCTCATGCATGCCTGGTTGTCTAAGCTTTTTTGTCTCCTGGTTCAGTCCAAAGACGATCATCGTCATTCTCTCGTATTCGGCTCTGATCATAACAATAACACTTATGCTTTCAGCGACCATTCTCTCACGCATCGAAGAAGATTATCTTCGTTTCTATTTTTCCAGCCAGAAAGACTCATACCGCATTGAATTACGCAACAGCAGTATAAAATAATCGCACAAGTTAACTTTGTCTATAGTCTTGTTTTGTAAATATTCAGACTGCACTCGGACGAGCTCACATGCAAGCCATGACTCACAACGTCCGTGAATTCCTGTGCCTGTGCCCGGTTATTGTTCGAAGAAAGATTCATGAGGTTATGTCGCATAGGCCTGCATTTTGGCATTGATTTATATATTTAAAATAGGCCTTCTCCTTAAAGTTGCATCGTAATCTCGCCCAAGCAAGGCAGGGCTCAGCCGGCATTGCTATGAGTGGAGGGGATGAAGAATAATAATAGCATTATGAGTCTCGGCTGAAGGCTTCCCCTAATCCAATCTATTGAGAAAGACGACTGCACTCAACACGGGCAACCAGTTAAATTCCTGAATGGAAAGGCAGAGTCGGGTGCGCACATTATGAGTTTTATGAAAAAAAATAAGACTCGAGATGAAAGAGGGGAAAGCAGCACAAAATGCGAGGGCAACTGGAATCAGTTTAATATTCTTACCCGGTGCCATGCAATGATGCAATGCACTCCTGAGAATGTGATAAGCAAGACAATGTCTGATAGTCTTCCAGCCATTTACTCGTAACAAGATGTTAATTCAAAAGTGTATTGATTTTTGACTCCGCTTTACGATGGCAGAGAAGAGAGGAAGTGAAATATTCTCATATCGTCTTAACGCGTTGCTCAATTGCGAGGTGTCAAACTCCTCATTACGCCACTTTCAACACTTCAAAGTCGGAGGCACTAATTCCTTCTTAGATTGCAAAAATATGACTTAACGCTTAATGAAAATGTCGTTTACTCGACGAAACACTGCTTTCATTTCTCCACTGTTATGCCGGCCAGAAACCGGCTCATCCGAGGTTATCCGAGGGATCAGAATTATTTGCGGGTTGCTTTGAGTCTAGAACGTGACATTGCCGTGAAGACGAGAAGTCCACTGTCCAAGAAGTTTAATAATAACTCCATTGTTTACGGTGTGTGCTGCCGGGAGGGGGCCAAATAAAGGACACTTCCAGCCTATTTTGTCATCGTCACGCAGGTGAAAGTTTCTTATACGAGCATTCAAGTCGTCATCGCCGTGTGCGTGTTCCCGCGGTGCAAATCCGACGCCACTACGATGCCATTGTGGTCCATTCTTTTAGGCTGAACTTGCGTGAAGTGTGCATGGTCGCGGGTGTCGAGTTGAGGGAGATGCGGAAGAGACAGACCAGAAGAAAGAATGTCAAGATGCCACAATCTGGATCGATAGATTCCTTCCATTATTATTCTTATTTTACATGTACAACATTTACTTTACTTTTACTTACTCCTCGTGCTTCTGACTGCTTACGATGTACGCGCTCTGTATGCTGCATGTACGCATGCGACCTGCACGTTCCTCACTCTTCTATTTTGTGCACAGCTTCCGAGAAACACTTTCGTGACAGAAAGTAGAAAGTCTGCGTCTGGTCCTAGCAATATTATTTACGTTTTTGTCAATGACTTTCCAAACTAAACTTTCCTCCTATGTGGTGGTGATGCCGTAGCTCAGAGTTCGTCGGATGCAGTGAGTTTTCGCCATCGCTTCCTGCTTCTCTTTACCAAGCTTGTATGTCCATACTCGAAATACCAGTCACGTCCGTTTTGTCTCTGATCTTGTTCCATCTAATGCGCAGCAAGAACTGTGTGTCATAATGTCCTCGGAGGATATTTGTCCAGGCAAGAGTAAATTGGACATTGTACACAAACGAATGCATTGCCTTCTTCAAAGGAAACAAGCTTCATTGTTTGTGCCTTCGGCCAATCCAAAAATCCATGTTAAGTAAATTAATGCGACTGTATCATCGTACACATTCTCATTAAGCGGTACCAGCTTGCGGAGAAGGAGTTGATGAAAAGGTACCGCTCTGGCACTCTGGCTATTGCCATTGTTCAGACTTCTCGATCGAGTTTGAACTGGATACAAACAAAACTGCTGACGCTGTGCGAAAATAAATTAAATGAAAAGCAAAGCTTAACTTGTTTTCCCATTCGGGCACGCGTCACTGCATCTTCATAACAATACGAATTATTCGAGAAATCAATTCTTTTGAATCTGCAGAAAGAGCAAATCCGTTCAATTCTTTCCGCATTTTCTCCTCTACTGCGAATTGTATTTTCAGTTTTGCTAGAGTCGCTCTTTAGCTCGTAACTCTAGCTGAACAATGAATTCCGAAGGTTTCCGTGCTTTGCACTGAGAGTTACGAATCAGAATGGTAACGTGCACGGTTCACTAACTAAATAAGACCACGTTACAAAAACACGTCGCTTTTCATCATGCTGAGAAAAATCTCTTTTGATTTCCAGGTTGGTCGTAGCCATCGTGGCACTTGTGATTGACAGAAATGAATTCGCCACCGAAACTGGAAAGGCAACCTGTGGACCATACATTTTGGAAACTATAATCTCAATCACCGTGCTCCTGAGTGCCGGGCTAATTCTGGAAATATTCCTCTCAATTGTTTCGATGCGAGGTTCAATCCTGTACGATGCTCCTCGCAAATCTGCTCAATACCTGATCTACATTCTCTTAGGTACGTAAATGCGATACAGAGTGCCTGCAGGAGATTATTTCCCAATGCCGAGCAGAATTGATTAATGTCGTGGCTGGGATCATGCACTCTCCGTGAACAGCCTCTTTCCCCAGTTTCCTCGATAATTTCCGCTCCTTCCTCCCCAGCAGCTATTCTGCAAGGCATCATTTCCTTATCCTAAGCATTTTGAGCACTTCGAGTAAAATCCCATCAAACTTTCCGGGTTTGAGGCTTAAACTTTCATCCTACTTGCCAAGTTAAACCGTAACTCGGAGTCTGTAAGCTTCTTTCTCTTCCAAACGTCAAATTGTTTGGAAGAATCAATATTTCGCATAAGTCAGCTGTCTTGCTTCAGACTTTGTAGAATTTTGATTGATTTTACATTTTTCCACAAAGCAAAACAATGCAAATTCAAGCCAGAATCAAATATTTCAATCTTAACCAATGTGCATCTATCTTTTTTGCACGTAATAAAATGAATCGCACAGAAATTCACCAGCCCGGGGCGACTTTACAATAAAAAATTGATCGCTTTCCTTTCACCATACGCTTCGTATTTCTCTCTGTGGAAGCCAGCCATAATGATGTCATTTTTATATGTCAGGAAATGTGTGGTGTTTGCATAAGCCCGGGATTTTATGATCAATAAAACGCCCTGGAAGAATAAAATTCGGCAATAAAATCCGACACTTTTAAGGAAATTAGAGCCGTAATACCTTAGCTTCCAGTATGACCGAGGAAATAACTTAATGGAGCCCGTGCCTGCGTGAAGCTGTACCTGATACGAGTACAGCAGCAACCCTGCTGCTGTGCTTCTAATAAATGAGTACACTATAAACTGGGGATTAGAGCGAAGCTCACACGAAACAAGAGAGGCCGAACTAATTGAAATTTGATCACATTTAAGTAAACTGTCTTTGTGAGCAGAGCATCCCTACTCTCCTTTGCTACCGAGCAATATTCTAGCGAAATTGTCTCTCTGACTTTTAATCAAAATCCAGCAGATTCACGGATTCTGTTGCTTTTGTCTGTCGTGTAAGCACAGCCGACCACACTCTGGCCGTGTGATTTGCTATCTAAATGGTTTAAGTTGAAAATCTGAAGTGTACTGAAAATTCTATAATCGATAAACGAGCAAGTGAGAATGCTTTGGACCACAGCTCACATTTTTAATAAATTCCAGTGCCCTTATTTATAATTAATGCTCTGGAATTGAATAAAATTCTCAAATTGTTCCCTTTTTCAGGTGTGCTCTGTATCAAATTAATCTGGACAGGATTCGGAGTCGCCTGGATTCATCAGTACTACTTTCAGTGCACCATTCCATTTTCAAAGCAAGTGATTCTAGGTAAATGAAGCCATCATGGCGCATGTCAGTTTGTCGGCTGCTGAGTAAATCAGAGCAGAGCTGAGTGCTTGTCCATGTCAGTGTCCGGTTGTTCCGGGCAACTAATGGGATGCTTTCATCAGCACTTCCATTAGTTCCATTACGATGCATGACACGCGCTTGAAGAGTGACGGAACAATCTGACCATTGTCATCTCATCTCAGGACGCCAAGCATATGTGCATTCCACCTTTCCTTTGCAAGTGACATTCACTAGAATTCGATAATCTGATCTCCAGCGGAATAATTTGACACCCCGACATTTTCGCGAGCCTTCCATTCTCCATTATCCAAGCTCCACGCGCCTGTCATTTTGTTGACCTTGCACCTTCACAATGCGGCGGACATTTACAAGAAAAATGAGTCGCACTACCTTTTAATCGCACAGGCATTTCGAATCTATTTTTCAAAACTACATGACAAATAATAAAAATAGAGCTGATGTTAAAATGCCAAACTCCTTTTCGTGAAGGTGCTGTGAGATTTGCAGATGTAATAAAAATTCCGTCGCGAGAAGATCAAAAGTTTTAATTTCAATCCAACTGTACTCAGTAAAAGGAAAAACAAATCACGACGTGACGGAATGACTCGATTTTTCGTCAAACGTAGGAGGAGGAATTTTTTCAGTTCTGGAGTCAACTATTTTGTTACCGAGCTGTAGGATTTTTTGTGTTCGTCGCAATAATAGAAAGCACTGAGCTAGCAATGATTTATAATGACTTCTTTGATTCCTTTTATTACAAGGCCTGGTAATTTGTACTTGGTTCATCGTCTTCGCCCTTCTCATCACGACCTGGTGCACGTTTGACGGGGCGGGCAAGTCGTGGGTCAAGATGAAACGGTACCAAGCTAACATGAAGGAGTTTGAACTAAAGTACCCGTCTTACAAAAGATCTGGAACGCTGACGCGAAACTGGAGACAAAGGTAAGTGACAAATGAAGGGGAACTCAGGGTCAAATAGAACATAAACGAATAACGAAGAGGGACGTGCGTGGCACAGAAAGCTGGAAAATTTAGATTGACATGCATTAAGTGGGTCTTGACTTTGATCAGATGCAGTGAAGTGATGAAAGTAAGGAGGTCATAATTATATTAGCTTTTCTAAAGAATTCTCGACACCACCACCACAACATCGAGATGGGTGTCAAGAAAAGGTCACAGCCACACGTCAGGATTAAGAATTGAATAAAGTAAAGTGCATGTAATCGGAGAAGACCCGTGGTTATAGATACGCTGTCCCAAAACGGCCTTGGAGCAATTTGCGAATGAAATACGAGTCTCCTTCCTTTATAGTAGTATAAAATATTTAATGCAAGCGCACTAGACGGTTCTATGGAATGGAGAAGGGATGTTTTGCCAGAGTAGAGCTTGTGAAAACTGATCCGGCAATCAGTCATCGAATGTTCTCGGTTGCTACCAAAGCTAAAGCCGGATATCTCGCAATTATACTATTTCCAGGAAACATGCGTTTGCGTAATAAGAATACGTACACGTATTTCAGCAAATTTCGTTTATTTCTTACATCCAATTTCCAGAAAAGTAATTCGGGCTTACCAGGACAGTTGGGATCACCGATGTCGACTTCTGTTCTGCTGCATCCACAACAATGAAAGAAACCGGGTACGCCACACCGCTGCTTTTCCCTGCATATAATCCTGTGCACTATTAAAAAGTAACGATTGTCCTTTCTTGAGATTTAGGACTCGTTCACGGAATTAGCTAAATTGCTCTCTGAGTTTTTTCGTGATCTGGACGTGGTCCCGACGGACGTTGTTGTAGCTTTGGTTTTGCTGAGACGCCTGCAACGTTTGGAACAATGTTCAATTGTTAAGCAAGTAAGTCACCTTTGCCCTTTCCTTTGCCGAAAGTTGGCATAGGCGCAGCATCCCTAACCTAATCGCTGTGCCGTGTCTGCGTCTGCTTCCCTGATACGATCTACTTCCGAACCACATGTGGAGTCACGAAATGTCAAGGCTGACGTTGTCCGTGAAATTGTGGCAATCTTTTACCAATCAAACCCATGCATCGTTTATGTGCTTTGCACATATGCTAAACTTTGGACGAAATCGAAAATGGAATTTTGGAACCATAAAATGAAGAGCTTGCAAAAGTCCTTTTGAGTGAAAGTTGAATATAACTTGCTTTCGGTTATAATGCGATAAATAAAAACTAACTTTGTCCGGAATTTCAAAGTCATCCATCGACTCTCTCGTGTGCACTTTATAAATTCGAAACACGCCTAAACTGAGGACAGATTCGCCGATATAACGCCTCCATAATAATTTATGACATTGGCGCGTATTACTGCGCCATATTTCTATTTTCAAATTGCGTAATGCGGACAGAAAGCATTCGCCATTTAAGTGCAGTATGTCAGGTTAAGTATGCTGAGTAATATTTTTGTGCAGTACAGGGGCATAACATTTTATCCTTATCATTCTCATGCAGAAACGCAATCACACTTACGAATTCCTCTCTGGAATTGCCATCACTCCGCGGACTAAGTTTGTGGCGATGAACGACCCGAAGGACCTGGAGACATTTCGCAACGTCGTTCATTACATGCACTACGCGTCAGCTGCGTATGGCTGGCCCTGGTATGTGATTCCGAACGGGCTTGGTGGCGTCTGCAGGCTGTGCACCCATTTGCAGTGAGTTAATTCTGCGTATGAACTCACATAATACTGCCAAGCAAAATGTGACCGTGTACGTACATACTCGTAGGTGTGGTTGTCGACGACGCTCCGACCTGTCTGAAGTTGTCGTGGAGGATAATTGCTGCTACTGCAATTACGCTGTAATTCCGACCATGTTTGACTCTGACACATTCGATGTCATCTACGCAACGTACCACGTTGATGTTGGCGAGACGCCATTCTTCGTCGTCGTTGACTACGAGAAGCAGACCGTCGTGGTCTCCATTCGGGGAACACTCTCGCTAAAAGTAAGCCAATCTGCTGGCTGGTAAAAGCGAGAAATTATCCATTAATGCATTTATGAAAGTTGATAGAATAATTTATGCGTAATGAGGCGCTTCATGAAAACGCAGTCAGTCGCTTCGCGTGCAAGTTGCGTCTGTAGTGAGGTGCGCTTGCTAAATTACCCTTGCATGCTAGCATCGTGTTGCTCGCTGGCAGTGCGCACAGCTGCAAGCGAAAGCAACGAGGCCAGAACTGAATAGACTTTTCTTTTTCGGTTTATTATTATTACGATTATGGGACTTTGTAGTTCACTATGCCAGAAACCTCGTTGCAAGAAAAGTCAGTACATGGATACATGCGGTACTGAAGTTTCAAGTTTTCGCTTCAAAAACTGCAGCTCGTAATGCAGCAGAATCCGCATTCTGCCAGAAGCAAGAGTTAAAAATGTGTAGTTGATAATATTGCGACGGCTCAGAATTCGAATGAGTGAACTCGAATGGAGAAAGTCATATAAAATGAATTTGCTGCTTTCTCTTCTCGATTCTCTCGTTGTTGATCCGGCCTTCCGTTATGTCTTTAGCCTGGCTACCATTACGTGTATTCTGCTGTGCTCTTTCTCTTTTACGCACTTTCTTGGTCTCCATTGCAGGATGTGATTACGGACTTGAACGCGGAAGGCGAACTTCTGCCCGTCGAGCCGCCAAGAGAAGATTGGATAGGCCATAAAGTAAATACACAAATATTTTGCCCGCATTTTCCTCATGCTACGAAGGCTCTCCACCCGACTCCCGCTTCCGTTTTCATTTCTCTTTCTCTTCCTCCTGGTCAATGCTGGATTTATTTTGTTTCAACTTAATGTACAACTCCGTGTACATTACAGCAATGATGTTACGACTTTCCCCTTTGCAATTTATGCCACGCTCTTCCTGATCCTTGCATGGCTTTTGAATTCCCGCATTCTTCCTCGTGCCGCTTTCCTCCCGGTCCTCTGAGAGCCTTTCTTCCTCGAGCACATGTTCAACCGAACGAATCTTTGCCATTTAGGGAATTGTGAATGCAGCTGTGTACATGAAGTCAAAATTGATTGGTGAGAAAATTCTCGAGAAAGCATTCGCACGTGCAGTGGAGCATCACCCGGCTGGCGCGACATACAAACTCGTGCTTGTCGGTCACTCACTTGGTGCTGGCACAGCTGCCATTCTCGCAGTCCTTCTCAAAGAAGCCTATCCCAGTCTTCATTGTTATTCATTTTCTCCGCCGGGAGGTCTGCTGAGGTAAAGCTCGCCCATTTCTTAGCGTTTACCGTAAATTGATACATTTCACTTCCACGTCTTTCTGTTTTGCGCAATTCAATGTTGCGCGCACTTTGTCGTAGAGGACAAGGCGTAAGAGTTTAAGTCCATAATGCAAAGGTCATCTGGACGTTCCTTCTATGACTTTCCACATTCCCTCAGCACGTGCACTTTGCTCAACTTGAAAAGGTCGCTTTCCCACAATAATTTTAGCAGGAAGTATATCTTAATGCAGCGTGTAGCGCAATATGCTTCGCTTCTTGTCCGACATGAAGTTTCTTGAGGCGCAAACAATGCGCTATCATGTTTCATATTAAAGATTACAAACTTCACAAAATGGTACAGAATGGCGAAATTATGCTGGGCAGGAAGAGCAGATATTTTCTTACCATTACCATTTAGTTGTGTATGAATTATTGCAACACGTCTCAGATCTTTATCACATTGTCCAAGAACGGAGTTCCAGGACATGTCGCATTTCTGAGCATGCCCTTTGACATCTCGTATTTGTCTTCCTTAAAATTCAAGTCTTTGTTCTTGCCCACGTAGCATGCCAGTCGTGGAATACACGAAGGAGTTTGTAACGTCAATCATTGTTGGCAAGGACTTGGTTCCGCGAATTGGGCTGTCGCAGATGGAGGCTCTCCGTGCAGACCTCATCAACGCGATGAAGAAGAGCCATAAACCAAAGGTAATGCGCGTGTCAGAGTGGGCTGCACATTAAGTTTAATAAATTGAATTAACCTGTTTTGTTCTGTTCTTTGTTCCGCATGCAGTGGCAGACGTTGATGTCCGGCATTGCCTGCTGCTCGTGCTGCGTCAAGTCAGAATTTGCGATGCCACAGCGACTGAGCTCGGCTCCATCGATCCAGAGTGAAGAATTCATGAGAATGCGGCGTTCGCTGAAAGACCTGCGCGAGGTGACAATCAACCCCAACGAGAGTGCCATCGCGATGACTGTCCATCAGCCACTCTACCCTCCGGGTCGCATAATGCACATTGTGCGGCACCATCCGACCAAAGATGAGTAAGTTTTCCTTTAAAACTTTCCTCTGCCAGCGTCTCTCACCTCGGCGACTCGCTTTCACATTTCCGTATGCGAAACTTTAGCACAATATGTGAAAGATTAAGAGATTTGTTAAAGATTTAACGACTTTTGCACGAGTGCATACAAAAGCAGTATCTTCGGGCTCTTTGACAGGAACAGTCCATTTCCTCTAATTCAATCAAAGCGACCGGGTGTCGGGTACAGAAAGTTTAAACGAACCGAGCTTTCGCAACTTCAGTCTGCTGGAAATTGAACTTTGGCATGTGGAGCAGTGAGCACGAAAAAATTCTAATTTAGATAATTTATTCTGTATTCCATGAATTGCAAATGATAAGAAGATTAAAATATGGAGCTACTTTCCGACTTCCTTGTCGCTACTCTCGAGAGCGCACTTCTCAGACACTTCCTTATACACACAAATTATAGTTTCATTCCTAAATATAGCGATTTCATGAATTCTTTATCAATGTGCAAATTAACTTTGCTGATTTGAAGCAAAAGTTTTGTCCTGACACACTTTTCTCTTTGCTTATCTGGACTGGACAGCAACAAAATCCAGGAAGCTAAAGTTGACTGGCAGAAGTTGAGCGAGTACTCACAAATGATATTTGAAATCGAACTAATTCAAACTTTTGTCCACTTCCCCAATATTCGTGCTGCTTAATGATGAAGGACCAAATACGAAACTGTTTGGAAGTAAGTGTCCAATCAACTACCTTGAACTTTTGGATTTGACGGCTGCGCTAAACCAGAAACTGTTATGCTACTCGCAGGAGAGTGGTCAAAAAGGGTGAACCTGTCTTTCAAGCACTGTGGACAGAAAACACGGACTACGGGCAAGTGCTGATATCACCTGGCATGATTCAGGACCACATGCCGGACCAGGTCCTTAGTGCGCTTCAAAGAGTAAGCCAACATGTGCCTAGACTCTTTCTTGGGAGTATGAAGCTATAATACAAGTTTTACTTTTCAGGTTGTGAACAATCCCGGACCTGCGAAGCCGCAACGCAGACTAACTTCGAGTCAGTCTCCGCTGACCATGTCCCGAGACTCTTTGCTGGGCGAAATCAGTTGGTCCAACAGAAATTCTCCACGCAGACAGAACATGGAAACCAGCTTCACAAGTTCCGCCACGCCGAAACCGTCACCAGAGTGCTCGCTCCTAAAGCCGGGTCCGTTGATCGCAGATGCAGATGCTGAGATCGAGAATGACGAGGACCTGACGCCGATGAACGATCTTGGGTTTAAGGAGTTGCTATCAACGCTTAATTTGAACTGGGAGTATATTGCAACGCTTCGGACTCAGTTTCCAGGGAAAGACTGGAATCATTTGCCTCGCCACGAACGGAAGTCCAGCATTGGAAACATCAGCAGTTCGGGATGCAGCGAAACAGGAAGCACCTTCAAGGAAATCTTTGGTCCAATGGTGCGGTACGAAGATTGGAACGCTCCGCTCGCAAGTCCAGAGACACTCTCCGAGATTTCCAGCTTAGGATCGCGAGCCAGTTTCTTCCTACCCAAAGACCAGTCTCCACTGTTGCGAATGAAAGGGAGGAACGGAAACAGTTGCAGCCTTCACCGACAGCACCAGCGAAATGGGAAGACCAGTGCAATCAGTGGGAACAATTCTCATCACAATCGTAGCTTTAGTTGCACCTACCCGGAAAAAAGTGACGTCGCGATCATTGGCTCGGCCTTCTACTCTGGAAAGAAGAAGCCGAAGCTGCTCAACAACGGAAGCGGCGGAGGGGAAGAAGTCTTTGGGAATGAAGTGCATTGGGGTGAGAATGGAAGTCATCTTGAGGAGGGCCGCGAGCAGTTTGATGAGGAATATCCCAATCCGAACCATAAATTGAGTCACCAGAACAGTTCGCCACCGACCACCAACAACTCATCGCCGGTGACAACCGAGGAAGCGCGTTCTGGTGGCAGAAAGCACTCAGGAACAGAATCACAAGTACCTGCGCCCATCGTTAAGCGTGTCAGCTTTAATCTGAAGAGGAAACACGCGTCTTCATCCAACAGGGATGACTCTAATGACTCTGACGCTTATGGCGCGAGCGGCAGTAGCCAAGTGGGTGCCTCTGGGCACTCATCCTTCGACCCAACCTACCCAATATTTTCACACCAAGAAGAGTACGGAGTTCCGTCTCTCAATTCTCCTCACTACACGTACTGTGGTAATTAACTAATTAGGAACATTAACATTTTCGTAAGGCCATTCACCATTACTAATGTTCGTTTATTCAAACAGGTCAGTCTCCGATTGATTCACCCAGCGTTGTCTTTTCATCTCCAACTTTAGGCTCACGTCGTGCCAATACTGGTCCAGAAAAATTTCAATTTCCAGATTTCAATGATTGCTTTCATTCCACAAATACTCAAGACGAGACTGGTATTGTGACTTGTGTCATTACAACTGAAATGCCTGAAACACACCACTAAACATTCCTGACAGAGCAAGCTCCATGACCATTCTACACACAACTTACAAAATTATATTTTTGTCGAAACGTCTCATTGTAATTTCTAATTAATTATAAGACCATACTCACTAATGACTTGTTAAAGTAACAAAATGCGAAATATTTGAATGGATAGTCAATGCGACTATTCCGCGACTAAACTGGTTTGGGTAAGATTTCGAGAGTTTTCGGCTGATCTCCTAATTGGGAGGCCTAATTTGGAATTGTTTGGCGAGCCAACACTGGACAACGCATTTAGATTGCTGGACTGAAGGCTGTGTTAAAGCATTTCGAGGTTTATGATGTTACATTCATTCAGGTGTAATTAAAAGTGTTGTGTTTGCATGCAAATTGTGTGGATTAATAAAATCGTATTCAATGTCGTATGCGTGTGAGGTGCGAACTCTTTGTTCCACCGACCAATGCTTTGTGGGCATTTGGCAAGCGTTGCGAAACGAAGCAAGTAGCGAAATCATCTTTATTTTGGCAACAAGGGCAACGGTGGACGACAACCTTGCAACGCAATATTCAGTGAACATGAGCAGTACACTTGTGTCTGTCCACCGAATGGGAAAAGCAGAATTCATCGTACGATACTCTGACGTCACTTCAGAAAGAAATCACATGCATTGTTTGGCCGCTAAAACGGAAATGATCTTCAACACAAGACACAAACCCTATCAACTATCATGCAATGCTGTGTACATGGAAAAAGTTCCTTCTCAAATTTACACTATTTTATTAATAAAAGTATGAGTAAAATATTGCCTTTAAACCCGTTAGGCTAGCAGGTGATTAGCTCACTACGCAAAATTATCTCTCAGTATGATTCACACGAAATCTACCCATTTACAGCGTAGAAGGGCAAGCAAATCAGAAAGTGAGACAAGCGCACCGTCCTTTACGTTCCTGCAACTGTGGACATGAAAATCAAAACTAAATTTAAGTGAAATTCTGCTTCCAAATTCAATAATTCAAGTGTCATCAGGTGTAGTGAAACAGTTCGAAATCAAGCGGAGATCAATTCAGTTATTGTAATTAGAGAACAGTTGAAGTTGTTGCTGTTTGCCGTTAACCGTTGACATCAGAGAGAATTGTGATTTGTTATGAGAGATGTTGTGTATTTAACGACGACTCGATCGTAATAAATAATCGACAGCTGACTTCTTCTCCCGCGTTTGATCGTACTTCATTGTTTAATTTTATTTACTTTTTAACGTGTTCAAGAAAGAGTTTAGTCAAACAGCAGAAGAAGACCAAGACGAACATCAATACTATGTGAGTTGGTAAATCAGATGAAGCGATGGGTATTTAATATTCGTTGCAGTGTTCTTAATGTTGCAATTACGATCCTGGCAGAATGACAGTATAAAAATAATACGGGTCTCAGGGTTCAGCTGTTTGTTCCACTAGTTAAGCATGTTATCAATATTTTGTAATGGGCATTATTGTACTATGTACATCCGACGGTAACGGCTGAGGCAGTGCAGTAATGAATCTGCCAATGCCAATCACTCAATTAACATTTTATATTTAGCTGCAAGCTGAACATGCGAAACCGTCATCGTGCCGTGCATGCAGATGCCACATGATATGATACCAAAAGGCGTTCATGGGTGCTCCAGTTCATTAATAAAAGTTGACATGAACTATTGAGTTTAGAGTTTGGAACTGGGATTGGGATTAGCATTTGGTGTCGATCGATAAATATAGAACACTGGCTATTACTGATGCAAATGAACTAACCTTAATGTTGAAAATCATTAATATTTCTTGTCTCACTTGTTTGTTTCAGATTAGCCTACTTGTTTATGATCTCAAGATAGCGAAGGAAAGCAACGTCTCGAAGCATTAACCTCTCACCTGTTACTTCAACTATGCAATTTCTATTTCGATTAAGTAAAAACAAGGAATCAAATGCAATAAACTCGAGCGATTAAACGTCCAAAAAGCCGCCGGTAAGTGTTTCCTTTCTTGCACGGTGTACTTTGTCAATTGTTGTCGTCGTCTGTGATTAACTTGCGTGCTTAAATGTGTCGTAGTGAAACATGTTACAACATAGTCTGGATGAACGTATGAACATAGCTAGCATTCGGGTTGGAAATTGCGAATCGCTGAGTTGCTTGTCTAGATCCAGTCGCTATGTGTCACACATTTTCCGCTTGTTAATTTCGGAGAATTTTCATTCTTGAGAAGTTTAACCTTTTATTTGTTAGTTGTATTGCCGTAGGACGTAGAAGTAGCAGTAAACTAGTGCTTAACTGCACGGCACGGTTCAGCACGTGAGTGCCCTGTTTAGTAATTGGATCAAATCAGTTGATTGAGATTGTTGTGATCAGATTCTCATCCGCCTGACCATTCTTTTGGCTACTGCCAGAGCTGCGAACAAATTCCGCATGTTATTTAATCGTTCAGCCTTAATTCAATTTACTGCGTACATGCAGTTATTCATCATTTGTCAGAGAACAATAACAATGTAATATTCACATTCAAATTTGGGAACTGAAGCAAACATTATGCAAGAAGACAGGACAAACTCATGAAAATGAAAGTCGTAAACGCACAAATGCAGTTAGGATAGGATGCTCGGGATGACTGCAATACTTCAATACTCCAAACAGGTTATGAGACAGGTGATTATGAGCTGTTGGATATCGTACTTGGTAGTATTTTGAATAGACAGACACTGGGCAAATCAGCAGTCAGCACAGTTGCGGTGCGGCATTACGACATTTGGATCCCAGAGGTCTTAGCCTGAATGATTTTCCGTCTAAACTACCTGAGTTCATGTATGCAAGCTATTATCGGTTGTGGCGATCACTGCTTAACGCGATTCATAGTACAATTGAACGTATGCTCATGACTGGCTGGCCAACATGCGTGATCAACTTTTGAGACAACCTTTTCTGCAGGCAACAGTGCAAAGGTAAACGTAAACAATGAGTGGCTGCGATTTCTTAAAAGGTAATGAAATGCCCACTGAAAAGTATGAGGATTGGACAATTGCGAAGACACTGAGCCGCAGCGACGGCATTATTGCTTAGCATTAACCTGTCATTCCGCTACCTTTATTTTGATTCAGTTCGCCGTGCTCACTCGCTTCATTCGCAGTGCATATTGTTGAGTTGTTGCAAATATTCATTCCCTCGAATATGTGTTTCCCTTTTCAGGTTAAATAATTATCAGATTCACTTCCTTGTTAAGTGAGCCATTTTCCGTTTGTCATCTTCAAGATTGCACAGCAGAGCAGGGCAGGGCAGTGCAGATCAGTGCAGATCAGTTTTGTGCTTCATTTCAACAGTAACAGAGACCATATTCACGAGTCAGTATTGCATGCATCAGATCAGCTGCTTGAAACCCATTTTAGAATAGAATGCATCTGTGTGTCCGCAAATATTAAACTTCATCAGAGCTGTGACTGAGATTCAACTGCACAAGGTCGTCAAGTGTGCAGTGCTGGTGAGACTTCCAATCAGTGTGGAATCCCGAATAGTTATGGGCTGATTCTCATGGCAGAAATTCCAAATCAACTGCGTTGGTATGACAATTGTTTTTTTTACTTGGTTTATAGTGCAGAATCGTGTGCATAAAAGTTGACATTCGCATTGGGCTTCCCATTTCGCATGCAAAATTGCTTAGCAATTTCAGAGGGGTTAGTCTTAATTAAACTCACACGAACATAGAAATTAGAATAGATTCGTGAAACCCTGTTATTCGTTCAGTATTTCTGCAGAACCGATAACAGCCTAACAGAACATGTCTAGTATCAGATTGCGAATTCTACCTTGACGCTTGACCTGCTGTGCAGAACAAGGTCGCTCTTATTTATTGCGAAATCTTGCTCAACTCTCAAGACGCCAGTTTTAACCGCTAACAAGTTCTCGAAGGAGTGCAGTTGAATGAAGTGTTGCATTGCATGAAATCTCGCCAATCAACGGCGGTCCTGCAGATCCTTCCTTCAGATCCTTTCTTGCAAAAATGCACGTGAAGCAGTGAAGCACGGCAGAAGCGCCTTTGTGGTCTTGCGCATCGCCTTGAACCTCTGAATGAGCCGCCAGAAGCAGAATTAATAATTCGCTTTTGATTGGTAGACGTAAAAGACCACTCTAAATAGGACAACTTCCTTATTTCACTTATTTCACTCATACGCATTCATGCTCTTCGCTCTCATGCGAGTCGAAGTTCCTCTGGACTACGCCAAAGGGAGATTCCAGAGAGATCTCCATTCTCTTGCTCAACGCACGCAGTTTTTTGCGAATTTTCCATTATGCTCACAAGGAAACCTGATTGCTCTGCCACTAAGCACTAAGTAGAGCCAGACGTGCTACGGGACTAGCCGCAGGTCTTAACCAGGACAATCAGTCCACAATTTAAGACGCAAATCATAGCAATTTAGAGTTTAATGCGAAATTACAGCATTCAGACATTTATATGTGAGGGGTGTGATAGAAAGCGTTCCACTACGCCACAATGAGGCAGATCGCGACTCATTTCACATGAGAAATCACGCCACTTGCATAACCGTGCGATATTACGTATTCATGGATATGCGCTGAGCTGAGCAGTGGCAGAGCCAGGCTCGTGACCTTTTCCTGATCTCCGTGCGGAACTGAGGAGGGTTCCCCACACTGACAAGCGTGATAGTCACTTTCCTAGAGCTAGTGACATGGTCAGAGTACGTTTGTATGTGCATGTGTGCGTTAGATGCATGTGCTGATAGGCAGACCAGTTCCTCGTGCTAGATCATGACACCGGCTGATGTGTGGCTGCTGGTAGCTGATAAGCCGTGAACAAAATAACGGGCAAGGCTGCTGGGAGACGAAGTACTTTTGAGAGGGAGACTGGATTTGAAATTGTTTGGTTTTTAACCGTTGGTACTCGTAACATGTCTGGCCTTTTCTCCAGGTGGCTTTCGAATCTACAACAACAACCTGCAATGGCAGACGTTACGTACAACGATCGTTCTTCAGCAGGTATACCAAATTCATTAAGATTCTCTCATCTTCTTTCGTTCCCCTTCCGCAAAACTGCTAAAATTCTAAACTGATCTCTGAGTTAGTTTCCAAATTAGAGGGAAAATTCTTAAAAATAGACTTAAGAACTTCACACGCTAGTAGAATAAGTAGAAGTGTAGAAACACAACTCGCTTCATTTTCAAGTTCCGGTAGCTTATTACCTGTTTTGCAATTTCTCATTTTCGTAATTCCAGTGACTCATTTTAACTCATTTTGCCTTTTTATTTTGTAGGCGATCACATTTCGTATTTCTATTCCTTTCTTGAGTTGATCGCTGTATCGGTCATTTCATTACTGCTCCTCTTTTTTGTGAGAAGAAGAGGTGCGTGTTTTCTTTTTCGCAAGGAGTTTCTCATATTCTTAATTGTTTACTCGTATAAGAATAATTTTTACATTGTTGTTTTGGACAATTATTCATGCGTTGTATTTTTGTTCTGTTATTTTCGCTTCGTTACTGTCGTGTTGCTCGTCACTAACAATATCACCTTCCTTCGTGTTCGCGCACCCGTTGCCCAATTAAGACGGTCATGACCATGAAAACTCTCTTAACGATGATGATCCGCAACGTGTCAATTTTGTTGTTGGAGATGGTGAGGATTTGGCTTGCGATGATGAAAACGGACTCGAGAACGAAGATCAATTCGGCAGGAAAGACAGCTCGTCCAGCGACTCCACGCCGGCCATCAACCATCGAGCCGAGATAATTTCCAAGAACTTGGCTGAACGCCGGAAGCGTCTCAGGTAAGAAATCTCTCTTTCTCATTTTCACCGTTTTGCAATCAATGCCAGGCTCACAGACGCAAATTGGAAATGCTTTCTGCCTCTTTCCATTGATAATTGGAATTTCAAAACCTAAATCCAGTGTTTCTAGTACAAGTTCCGTAATTCAGGCAATTCATGGGAGTTTATTATAGTCATTACATTAGATAGGCTCTCGAGGTCAAGGTCTTTCGCAACGGATAGCCGAAGTGTAGCTTATTAAAGATAAAGCAGGCCAAAATTTTACAAACTCCAAGAGGTTAAATGGGAAACTTTTTGCTATCGTAAAGGTAACTCGGGATTCATTATTACCTATTCCTCCTCATCAGAAGTAGTTTAAGCCCTTGAAACTTAGCCAGTATGAAACTCAGCCCTCATACATACGTACTTCTGTGTCAGCATCGTTCCTTTTGAGTAAACGACAGCATCTACAAATATCATACAAGACAGGGAAGCAATTTCATAATTTTGCTTCGTCATTCATTCTTGCCACGTTTGATTGTTGAATCTCATTGAGTAAAATTGCCAGGACATGCAATTTGCAATAATGATGCATTTAGGTTCATTTAGTTCATTTCTAGCACACGTTTAGCATCTTTGTCTGCCGCAAAACAAGCTTGCCCATTAATTTGATCTGCTACATGGGAACTTTGCCACAGTGTTAATTTTGAACATTGTAAGAGCATTGGTGTGAGCCCCATCGTCTCATCGTGGCGTGTGTAGAATCTGTGGTTCGTCGTACGGTAGTGGTCAGTTCGTTGTGTCAGGAAAGTAACGTCGTACAGTCTAACTGCGTTCCGTGCGTCTAGCAGAGTGAGCCGTCCACATTGATCTCGCTCGCAGGCTCGCATCATCGCTGCGCGGCACCCAACTACGACGTGAAGCCGTCTGTGAGCGACTGACTAGCAACGCACGATCGGATCATCCGTCTCATTGCGAACAATGATGACATGTGATAATTTTTCCCCATTTCATATTTAACGACACATGTTTCTCGTTCCCAAGCCATGATTTTCGCATGAACTTATCGCGACAGGGACTGCATGTGAGAGATAAACAAGTCCAGTGGGCCTTCCAGTCCAGAACCTCAGCACGTAGTCTTGTCACTACTTCAGATGTACATATTACATAATACCAATTACAAGTTGACTGCGATTGCAGCTTTTTAATGCATGTGGTCTGTGAGGATCTGTACAGTTTCAGTCTTCCATTTCATCCTTTTGGAGTCCGGCTTCCTGACACGAAGCTCGTTGCAATTAGTTTGCAGAGTTCCTTGAGCCACTGCGCTGGTATTGTTGCATCGTACCTCGTTAGGTCTCTAGTCCATTATGTGCTGTGATTTGTGAAACATCGACACGAAAACACCACGAGATTCGCAAGTGCAAGACTTGCCAACGCTTAAAGTGAATCTCGGGTCTCAATTGCAATTACGTTGAGACTCCATCGCAACGGAACAGAGTGACGCATTCCTGAAGAGAACTAGGAATCGCCAGAATCCCTTTCTGAGATTAAATCGTCTTGAGTCTGACTCGGTTCTTTCTTTCACCTGTTTCACTTCCACATGGCAACGCTCAGGTACAACGCACAAACTTGTATCCATACGTACTGATTACGTCAATACGAACGTTAAGTCAGCCCGATTGATTCAAAACTTCATTCAGATTTTCATGCAACGCTAAACTTTCGACTTCTTGCGAGGAATCTTCTTTCGAAGAAAATCTTGTGAGATTTTAAGTTTCAGTGACCATTATTGTCCTAAACGTGCGCAAAAGTAAGACCTCATAGAACAGCCACACTGAACCCAAATTCTCTGCCCGTGCTGTTGACCATCAGAGTTTAAATCATTTTCTCTGTTATCAGCTTTATCTCGCGTGCAAAGATTTAGACCCATAATCTCAATATTTATCACCAATTTCACTCTTTGAGATTCACCCGAAGCATCTCTCCTCAATTTCCCTTGTCTACGACTGAAGGTTTTATTAATTGAAGCACGCGTACCGTCGTAATTCGCAGCAGCATGGTTGTAAGGTCTGTCGTGTCTCAACATCGACTCAACTTTTCAAGGTTGAGAGTGAGATTAGCTTAGCACAACTTCATTTGAGCTTGGCCTGATTATAGTAGAGAGGTCGGGATTGCACCAGACGCGGTGATGGCTACTGAGGATCACAAGATTCTCGGTGATAGTTAAGCGTTACTTTTACTTCATTGAACAAAGTTAAATTGTCTGTTTTTAGACCGAGCATGTCATACGGAACAATGCTACGTGACCGATATCCGGAGCCGCGAGATGTCACCGTCGCCACTCCTGAGGAATTTGTCAAGAAATTCAATGGCACTAAAGTCATCGACAGAGTAAGCCGCTCATAAAGAAATTCAACTAAGAACGCAGCTAAAAGTCGCTGACTGAAATCCTTTCCCGCAGGTGCTCATCGCTAACAATGGAATTGCTGCTGTGAAGTGTATGCGATCTGTCCGTCGTTGGGCCTACGAGATGTTCCGGAATGAGAGGGCAATTCGTTTCGTCGTGATGGTTACTCCGGAGGACCTGAAGGCCAATGCGGAATACATAAAAATGGCGGACCACTACGTTCCGGTTCCCGGCGGCTCCAATAACAACAACTACGCAAATGTGGAACTGATTTTGGACATTGCCAAGAGAATGCAAGTGCAGGCTGTTTGGGCTGGATGGGGTCACGCCTCAGAAAACCCAAAGTTGCCTGAATTATTGGGGAAGAACGGAATTGCTTTCATTGGACCGCCAGAAAAGGCAATGTGGGCTCTCGGTGACAAAATTGCATCTAATATTGTGGCTCAAACTACCGATATTCCAACTTTACCGTGGTCTGGTTCTGGTAAGAAATTCGTCTGCATTCTCGTGAAGAGCATTTAACAATTCAGTATTTCATGAGAATTGTTTTCATCTCAGGCCTTGTTGCTAAATCCTTCGGAAAGGACAAGAAGATAAAAATTCCAAATGAATTGTATCAGAAGGGCTGCGTTAATACGATTGAAGAAGGGTTGAAGGCATCTCAGGTAATCGGATTCCCAGTCATGATCAAGGCTAGTGAAGGAGGCGGTGGTAAAGGAATCCGAAAAGCAGAAAGTGAAGACGATTTTCCAAACCTGTTCCGACAAGTCCAAGCTGAAGTACCTGGATCTCCAATCTTCATTATGAAACTTGCTACCTGCGCTAGGCATCTTGAAGTACAGCTTCTGGCTGATCAATACGGAAACGCAATTTCCCTGTTTGGTCGTGATTGCTCAATTCAAAGAAGACATCAAAAAATTATTGAAGAAGCTCCGTGCATTATCGCCAACGAAGAAGTGTTTGAACAAATGGAGAAGGTGGGCCACATCTTAAGATAATCTTGACCCAAAATCAATTCGGATCAAATCACTTCTTACTATTGTGTTATCTAAATTAGGCTGCAGTTCGCTTGGCAAAAATGGTTGGATATGTCAGTGCTGGCACTGTTGAATATCTCTACGGCAATGATGGCTTCTTCTTCCTAGAGTTAAACCCTAGACTTCAAGTCGAGCATCCATGTACGGAAATGGTTGCAGATGTCAATCTTCCAGCGTCTCAGTTACAGGTAATTCAACTTGGGTTATAATTCCGAACACATTCGTTTTTTAATAAATTCCGTTTTTTTAAATTCCAGATTGCAATGGGTATTCCCTTGTACCGTATTAAATGTATCAGGACACTCTACGGCGAGAATCCATGGGGAGACACTCCAATCGATTTCGACCAACCCAGGAATAAGCCACAGCCTTGGGGCCATGTAATCGCTGCTAGAATTACAAGCGAAAATCCTGATGAAGGTGAGATTTTTCATAATGCATCATTCGAACTCGTGGAACTTTCAGTAAAGTTTTCGTAATTCGTAATTAGGATTTAAGCCAAGCAGCGGTACAGTTCAAGAACTCAACTTCCGGTCTTCCAAGAATGTCTGGGGCTACTTTAGCGTTGCTGCTTCTGGAGGCCTTCATGAATTTGCAGACTCTCAATTCGGCCATTGTTTCTCCTGGGGTGAAGACAGGGAACAGGCTCGAGAGTAAGATTCCGGAAAAGAACGAATTCATAAGCAAAACGTTCTGGAAACATTTTTCCTTCGACCTTCTTTAGAAATTTGGTGATTGCCTTGAAAGAACTGTCAATTCGAGGTGACTTCCGCACGACAGTTGAGTACCTGATCACTCTATTGGAGACTGACGCTTTCCAAAACAACACAATTGACACAAGCTGGTTGGATGCGCTGATTGCTGAACGAATGAAAGCTGACAAGCCGGACATAATGCTCGGTGTGATTTGTGGTGCTCTCCATATTGCTGATCAGACCATTCTTAACGCTTTCCAAAACTTTCAAATATCATTGGAGAGGTAAGTTGAAAAGATGTACTACTCACTACTCGTGTACTCACAATGAATGCATCAACTATCTGGAACAGAATTAACAATCTATTTTCTTTTTGTAATTGGTAATTTAGAGGACAAATACTTCCTGCAAACACTCTCCGCAATTCCGTTGAAATCGAACTTATTCACGAAGGAGTCAAGTACAAAGTCGATGCTGTGAAAAATGGACCAAACTCTTACTTTTTAGTTATGAACGAATCACACAAGGAGGTTGAAGTTCATCGAATGTCCGACGGAGGTATCCAAATGCATACGTTGTCACGATTTGTCAGTTCATTGTATGCAAAGTATATCTCATTCGTTTGTCTCAGGTTTACTGATGTCTGTTGACGGAGCGAGTTACTCAACCTTCATGAAAGAAGAAATTGATCGCTACAGGGTTGTAATCGGAAATCAAACCTGTGTTTTCGAGAAAGAAAATGATCCCACTTTGTTAAGATCGCCCTCTGCAGGGAAGTTGCTCGGATATCTCGTCGAAGACGGAGGACACTTGTACGCTGGTCAAGCCTTCGCAGAAATCGAGGTTTCTTGTTGAGAGTTGAAATTAAATTATTGAAATTTCATATTGTGAAAATGTAATGTCTTGTTTAGGTGATGAAAATGGTCATGACTTTGACTGCTACCGAGTCTGGGTGCATACAATACAAAAAGCGCCCGGGTGCCGTCTTGGATGCTGGCTCCCTCATTGCTCGACTGGAGCTAGATGACGCATCTAAGGTTACGCGTGCAGTTATGTTCCAAGGCCAGTTCCCACCCAGTAACGGTTCTCTCACCTGCACTGGAGACAAACTCAACCAGGTCTATCAAGCTTGCAAAACCACACTAGAAAATACATTTAGTGGTAAGTTGCATAAACTGCTAAGCAAATCGTACAGTTACAAGTTGGAGACCTGTTTCATGTGTCTATAACTGGTAACAAACAGGATATTGTCTTCCGGATCCCTACTTTGCTCCGAAGATCAAAGAAATTGTAGAAAAGTTCATGAAAGCTTTAAGAGATCCCAACCTGCCTTTGCTAGAACTTCAGGTTCGTCGTCAGTTTTTATAGCAGTTTGACTTTTGAATACCACACAGTTCGTCATTACATCTTTTTCATTTCAGGAGGTAATTTCTTCCATCTCAGGGCGAATTCCACCTTCCGTGGAGAAGAAAATTCGAAAACTCATGGGTCTTTATGCCAGTAATATTACCTCAGTCTTGGCTCAATTTCCTAGTCAACAAATCGCTAGCGTGATTGACAGGTAAATCGTCAAATTCTCGACGGAGCAGAGACCAGTTCAAGTAACTTTAAACGTTTCATTGTAGTCACGCGGCAACACTTCAGAAACGTGCAGAAAGAGACGTCTTTTTCATGACAACCCAAGGCATTGTTCAGCTGGTTCAGCGGTACCGTAATGGCATCCGTGGTCGCATGAAGTCAGCAGTTCAAGAACTCCTTAAGAACTACCTTGCTTGCGAAACTCAATTTCAACACGGCCATTACGACAAATGTGTGTCAGTGCTTCGGGAAAAGCACAAGGACGACATGGTATCGGTTGCAGCCACAATTTTCTCTCACTACCAGGCAAGTCATAATCATTTAAGATCTGCTAGACGTCGTTCATCTTCAATCGGTCATTGATTTTCAAACGTATTATGCAGGTTGCCAAGAAGAATGTTTTAGTAACCATTTTGATTGATCATGTCTGGGCAAATGAGCCGGGATTAACCGATGAACTTGCTCCAATTTTGAATGAATTGACAACTTTAAGCCGCACCGAGAATTCAAGAGTTGCGCTAAGATCACGTCAGGTGAGCTCTAATTAATTTTCTACTGCGACTTACATTTTTATACCTAATTTTGTATATTTGGTTTAGATTCTGATCGCAGCACACCAGCCAGCCTACGAGTTGCGTCACAATCAAATGGAATCCATCTTTCTGTCGGCAATTGACATGTACGGTCACGATTTCCATCCCGAGAACTTGCAGAAGCTTATTATGTCCGAAACTTCAATATTTGACGTTCTACACGACTTCTTCTACCATCCTAACAAGGCTGTTCGGATGGCTGCGCTTGAGGTGTACGTTCGAAGAGCGTACATTTCTTATGAGTTGACCTGTTTGCAACATCAGGAATTGTATGGATCAATGTGCATTGTGCAATTCCAATTTCTTCTTCCAACTTCTCATCCAAATCGGTGTGTCATAGAACTTTTGATAGCTTTGCTAGTTAAATGGTCGAAAAGTTACCAAATCTTACGCTACTTTTGCAGGATTCCACACAACAAAGCTTGCCACATGATGAACCACGTACCTTCCATTGAAGAAATGCAATACACGGACATGCAGCTGGTTAATCTTGAAGACTGTCAGAGAACAGGGATTATGGCAGCTTTCACGAAATTTGAGGAGTTTGTTACTTACTTTGACGAGCTGATGGATCAGTACGTACTAGACTCGCCACCAAACTCACCCAGAGCCAGACATAGCGAAAGTGAAGATACCAAGCTCAGCTCATCAGTCAGCTCGAACTATGGAGAATCTAACATGAACGACAACGAATCCGTGGTATGATTTACGAATGTAAAACGTGACAGATCAAACCAGTTATGGGCAGCCAAATCATGAACGGAATTTTTTATTTGCAGCCTCCAGAACCTGTTCACATCCTTAATATTGCACTCAAGGCGGAGATTGAAGTGGACGACAGTATTTTAGCCGAACAGTTTTCTACTTTTTGCTCAAAGAACGTGGATAAGTTTACCGACAAGTCAATCCGTCGGATAACCTTTGTCGTGCTTTCAAGGTTTGACATACTTTATTTAAATCAGCACATTTGTGAAAGTTTGGCCCCATTGTCTAATTTCCACATTTTCTTTATTGAAGCAGGAAACAATTCCCGAAATACTTCACATATCGCGCTCGTGATAATTTCACAGAAGACAGAATTTATCGCCATCTTGAACCAGCACTAGCATTCCAGCTTGAAATCAACCGAATGAGAACATATGAGCTTGAAGCATTGACAACTTCGAACCAGAAAATGCACATGTACCTGGGTAAAGCGAAGGTCGCCAAGGGACAAGAAGTGACCGACTACCGATTTTTCGTTCGCTCGATCATCCGTCACTCAGATCTTATCACAAAAGAAGCATCATTCGAATACTTACAAAATGAGGGCGAGCGTCTTCTGTTGGAGTCTATGGACGAGCTTGAGGTCGCCTTTTCACATCCGCACAGCAGACGAACAGATTGCAATCACATCTTCCTTAACTTCGTTCCTACTGTCATCATGGACCCAGCAAAGGTAGAATTACTTTTTGTTTTGATTGCGGGGAAATTACCCTAATAATTCAATATTTTGCGCAGATTGAAGAAAGTGTCAGAAGTATGGTGCTTCGCTATGGACCTCGGTTGTGGAAACTTAGAGTTTTACAGGCTGAACTCAAAATGACAATTCGTCAAACTCCAAACAGCAAAATCATTCCAATCAGGTTATGCTTGGCCAACGAAAGCGGCTACTACTTGGACATTAGTCTCTATCGTGAGGTGAATGATCCAAAAACTGGATTGGTAAGACAAACAAAGCACACAATCATCGTCAACACGCTGCAGGCATTTTCTAACGAATAGTTTTAATCTTAGATTAAATTCGAGTCATTTGGAAGTAAACTCGGTGTGCTGCACGGGCTTCCAGTTTCCTCGCCTTATATGACAAAAGATTATCTTCAGCAGAAGAGATTCCAGGCTCAGAGTAATGGGACAACTTATGTCTACGACTTTCCGGACATGTTTCGCCAAGTCCTTGTGAATTTGTGGCAAGAGCGTAGAGAAGCTCTTGAAGCGGACGGCACAAGTAAGCTTACACGATTTTGACATTTGTAATAAGTTAAGTAGTAGCAAGGTCACTTGTTAATTGAATATACACTCAACTATTCCTTAGTGGATGAGCTGGAAGTGCCTGCCCAACCGCTGCAATACGTTGAGCTTGTTCTCGATTCTCAGGATCAACTCATCGAGCAAAAAAGACTTCCTGGAGAGAACGAGGTAAGAAATCAGAAACTAGATCTAATTCTAATAGTCCGCCGCATAGGCTAACAACTGATTTGTGAGTAGATTGGAATGGTTGCTTGGAAGATGACTCTATTGACACCAGAATACCCGAATGGCCGAGACATTATTGTCATCGCAAACGATATCACTTTCATGATAGGATCGTTTGGAATTCGCGAAGATATTTTGTTTTTGAAGGCTTCCGAACTCTCACGAAAGTTAAAGATTCCCCGCATTTACGTTGCGGCAAACAGTGGCGCAAGAATCGGCTTGGCGGAAGAAATTAAGCACTTGTTCCGTATTTCGTGGGTCGACCGTGATGAGCCAGACAAAGGATTCCGATATTTGTACTTGTCCCCGGAAGACTACTCCAAGGTAGCTAATCTCAATTCAATCCACGCTACCCTTATCGAAGACGAGGGAGAAGCAAGATACAAGATCACCGACATTATTGGTAATATCACAATCTAAATGCATAATAATGCGTTGATTTAATATCAGTAACTCGAATACCTTGTTTCTATTTCATAGGCAAAGATGAAGGCTTGGGCGTTGAGAATTTGAGATATGCAGGAACAATTGCCGGTGAGACGTCACAAGCATACAAAGAGGTCATTACGATATCAATGGTTACGTGCCGTGCAATCGGAATTGGTGCATATCTTGTTCGTCTTGGACAACGCGTGATTCAGATTGAAAATTCACATATCATTCTAACTGGATACGGAGCTCTTAACAAGGTTTGTGCTTTAGGTCTTTGCCTTTCTTGAAATCATAGGATGAAGGGTTCACTTTAAAATGCAATTCTGCAGCTTTTGGGTCGAGAGGTGTACACATCGAACAACCAGTTGGGAGGCATTCAAATCATGTATCACAATGGAGTCTCTCACAAAGCAGAACGCCATGATATGGAAGGCATCCAGCGAATTTTGAAGTGGTTATCATTCATGCCAGCTTACAAAGGATGTCCACTGCCAATTCTAGAACCCGTTGACCCAATCGAAAGAGAAATTGCTTTCGCCCCCACAAGAGCTCCTTACGATTCACGTTGGCTTTTCACCGGAAGACAAAATCCACGTGAGTTCTAACGCTTAGCTTAAAGTAAGGAAATTTGTTGTGTCCGTTCTTTGTTATATCTTTATATTTGTCGTACAGTTAGCCCAGGTGATTGGGAAAGTGGTTTCTTGGATTACGGTTCATTCGATGAAATTATGAGAAACTGGGCTCAAACGGTTATTGTCGGAAGAGGTCGTCTTGGTGGAATCCCTGTCGGAGCAATTTGCGTTGAAACTCGAACGGTTGAACTCAATCTGCCTGCAGATCCAGCAAATCTGGACTCTGAAGCCAGGGTACATTTTGTTGGCAGTCGTAGCGATATGCGAATTCGTATAATTTTCAGAAAAATTAACATATTTCTTTCGCGTGTAGATTGTCGCTCAAGCCGGTCAGGTTTGGTTCCCAGACTCTGCGTACAAGACTGCCCAAGCTATCATGGACTTCAGCAAGGAAGAGTTGCCACTGGTAATTTTTGCCAACTGGAGGGGATTCTCTGGAGGAATGAAAGGTAATATTTTAAAAAAAGATTTTCATAACAAACTATTTACATTTAATCCTTTTAATTCAGACATGTACGAGCAAGTAGTAAAATTCGGAGCGTATATTGTGGATGGACTTCGCGAGTACCAACAGCCTATCATAGTGTACATTCCCCCGTATGGAGAATTGCGCGGTGGGGCGTGGGTGGTCATTGATCCAACGATTAACCAAAGACACATGGAAATGTACGCGGATCCCGAAGCACGTGGTGGAATTCTAGAACCAGAGGGTATTGTTGAGATCAAGTTCAGGATGAAAGATCAAACCAAAGCAATGCACAGGTTAAATAGTTCCATGAAGATGCGCAATAAACGGAGGTCAAGTGCCAAGTCATAACATTCGCTCTTGTCTGAATTCTTAGGTTGGACCCTGAATTGATTCAGCTCCGAACTGAGCTTTTGAATCTGACCGATCCTAAATCAGAAGCGAAGTTTGCAATTGAGAAGAAGATATCGGAACGAGAGCAGCTCTTGAAACCAATGTACCATCAAATTGCTGTGCACTTTGCTGATCTTCATGACACTCCAGAGCGCATGCACGATAAGGGAGTTATTAAGGTACCTATTCCTTTGTGATTTATTCCTCGACCTATTCTAAATGTGATTGTTTTCAAAACAGGAAATTGTTCCATGGAAGAACGCTAGAACACAGTTGTACTGGAGACTGCGGCGCCTACTTCTTGCCCAAAGTGTTGAATCTCAGATTCATGAGTACAGACCAGGTTTAGCTCATGGACAAGTTGAAGTCATGCTGGCACGTTGGTTTATCGAAGACAAGGGAACATCACAAGTAATTAGAATCGAACTTCTAACTCCATTTGTTTATTTACTGTTCTTAATTTGAAAATGGAATTTCCAACAATTCTCTGAAATCTTAGGGGCATTTGTGGGACGACAATCGCGCAGTCGTGGAGTGGCTTTCGTCCCAGTTGGACGAAAATAATTCAAAATCCGTTGTACTTGAAAATCTCAAATGCTTATGCAGAGATAAGGTTTTGAACCAAGCCAATAGACTCATCGAGGTAAGGAATTTGATACGTAGGAAAGGGCATTGACAGACAATTACAATTTGTGTTCTATTCCACAGGAATATCCTGAGCTGGCCATTGATTCAGTTGTCCAATTGCTTCAACGAATGACGTCTGGTCAACGTGCCGAAGCAATTCGAGCAATATCCAAAATCGAAGGTGTGTGTATTCCGACAGATGCTTCCAAACAAACAGACGCTGAGGCTGAGACCTCGTCATAGCAGACAATTTACGCTAGGCTTGTCACATAATTTTTAACCCTGCACTAATTCCACATCACTGCACTAGCAATTCTGGTATTAACGAAGTAACACAAATTGCACGAACCTGAATGTACGTTTTGATGATGCATTGTGATTTTATAAATGATATTAATTGCTTTCATCTGGCGACTAACCCACTTAATTCATCGGAACTTGCTACTTCGAAGTTGACTAATTGCCCTTACGATATTATAGCTTGATTTTATTTTTGTTTTAAATTGCAGACAGAGAGTGTGCTGAGTAGAACTTAGAGAAGCCTTATAATACTCTAGATATTTACGAAATTTAAAGCATTCCGTACTTTGGGGTGTGATCGCAATTTTTGTTCAGAGCCAACGATGTCATAAAATGAAGAAAACCGTCAAACTCGTTTTGTATAAGGAAAGGATTCTGAAGGGTTGCTATCTAATTTCGTTACTATAAATTAGGAGAATCAATTATTGTGAATCAACAACTGTTGTGATCAAGAATAAAATCGACACTTTATTTTGCTCAGTATTTTAGCTCGTAAATTATTCGTGCAATTATTACATTGTACTACTCGTAGCGTACCACCCATGAAAAGGATGACATTAACGCAAGCGAGCTCGTATCCACTCAAAGGATTATAATTTGCCTGGCTCAAACCAAGCACTTCTTGCATTGAATCGGGAAATTGCCGATACCGCCTTATTGCATAATACGGCCAGAATTATATAACGTCAATATGCACTCATCTCACCAACGAAGAACGTTGTATAATTCAGGATTACATCATGCGAGCACTCATCCCGAGTGTCAGAGTGACGAGAGGAAAGGTTAAAGTCTGCTTTTGATAAGTAGCTCGTATTTTGCACATTTTCCTATCTAGCCGGTCGCCTCTGACTGACTGAATTCACAACTCCTGTATTAATGTGCAGCACTTGCCGGCCTCAAAGTGTCAAAAGCTCCAGGCCAGTGTAACGTAACGATGTTGTATCTTGTCAAACTTCTTGCTGCCAAAGCATTCATCTTGAGCTTAGCGACTTTCTACGGATCGCTCGCGCTGTTGAGTCTGATTGTGAAGAGACTTTACTATGGAGCCGAGTACTTGGAAGTTAAGGAGCGAACACTGCCTCCAGCCTGCCTCTACGATACTGCCTGGGGAAAGCATTCGTACATCAAGCTCAAGGTTAGCTCAGAAAGTTAATGCCGCAAACGTCGGATTAACCTGATCGATCGCGTCTTTTGGATACACAGAATATAAAGCTGCATTACGTCGAAAACGGAGACTCGTCTAAGCCACTGATGCTCTTTGTTCATGGATTCCCAGAGTTCTGGTTCTCTTGGCATTCACAACTGAAATTCTTTGCTAAGACGCATTGGTAACGTGCAAATACTACAGAAAATCTTTCCTGATCAGAAAAAAAATGGCGATAGTAGCCTTTTGATTCGCCTTAAAGGGTAGTTGCTATTGACCAGCGAGGATACGGAGACTCGGAGAAGCCAAAGAGTGTGTCACAGTACAGCATCGATTTGCTACAAGCAGATATTGTCGACATTGTGAAGGTGTTAGGAAAGAGGAATTGCATTCTTGTTGGCCATGATTGGGGTGGCGCCGTGGCGTGGTACGAGACCTGAGTCAAAAATATAAAGCAAATAGCCTCAACTCTCCCGCGCATTTGTTTATCTGACTCTTGTGCTATCCTAGGACTGTAGCTGCAAATCATCCAGAAGTAGTCTCTAAGCTAGTCATTTTGAATTGTCCACATCCTGCGGCAATGCAACTCAAACTGAAGTCATCCGTCACTCAGTTCCTTCGATCCTGGTACATATTTTTGTTTCAACTCCCGTGGCTCCCGGAGTTGTGCTTGCACGTGGAGGACTTGGACATATTCAGGAAAATGTTTCTAAACTCGAAAGGAGATCTCTGCATACCGCCTGACTATTTGGAAGCATACAAATACACATTTTCCAAGAAAGGTCAGAGACAAAGTCACCGAACAATTATGTCCGATCCCACTGAATGAACTCGTCTGCCATAAAATTACAGATGCGTGGACACCTCCTCTCAATTACTACCGATGCACTCTGAACGCTCAAGAAATTCTCCATCCGAAGGCTACGAATACACCTCGCGTGCTCGTGCCAACACTCATCATTTGGGGAGAAAACGACGTGGTCAGTTGCGAATAAATAATTGCTTTCAAAGGAATGGTACCATAATTAAAAATTGTATGATATTCCAGGCGTTGTCGAAGGATTTGCCCGAGATGTGCCGAGATTTCGTTCGTGATTTGCGAATTGAATACATACCAAATGCCATTCATTTCGTCCAGAATGACCAACCGGATCTGGTTAACCAAGCTATCAAGGGCTTTCTATAGCGAGTTGGAGTTGGATGGAGCTCTTGATAATAAAACACCTCAAGTATATTATATTGAGTCAAAATTCACAAAATTGAAAATTATATTACAGACCAGAATAATTTCGATAATACGGGTACAAGCTTAAAGGTAGTGATTCACCTCGCGTACGCTGCACGAGATCATTGAGATAACCTATTCCGTCGTCAATTTTGTGTCGTACCCACAAAGGAAATTCAGGCACGACCGGTAGCTTCCGCTTTCTGTGAAATTCACCTTCTTGATGCCTCTGTAATACGGTGTATCATTGAATCATTAGAAACATATAAATAGCGTCACTTTAAAATTCATCTGAAATTGTCACCCTGAAGCACGAAGAATTGACATAACGGCAGGGTACATTTAAAAAATTGCAGATGCTTGACATGAGAGTAATATTTGCCCGGTCCTTCAAATGTTCGTAATGCACAATCAGGATTGGAATCGGGGCTTCAGCCCAACTCTTGATAAGAGAAATCCACTTATAAGTTTCTCCCAGCGTATAATTTTCCCAGCCTGTAAAGGGGCAATTCAGAACTTGGGACAAAACCAAAACGATTTCGCTAATCTTGGCCGAATAACCTGGAGTGTGGATTTAAAACGAACCTTCTTTATGGAAAATATGACCAGAACTCGCGGCAGTATGGCCCACTTCCAAATACTGCACAAACGACACGATCGTTTTGTACGGATCCCTAACAAGCAGAATCGCTTTTGTGAACAAGGAGCCTCGAGTGTACTTTTCATGTGTTTTCTGTACGATGGTAGTTCCCGATGCCCATGCCTCCTTCTCACCCAGAAACCCTTCGCGCAAAATAATTCTTACGATGAACTGAACTGAATAATTGAAAATTCATGGATTACGTACCTTTGGCAATTAATTCAAAGTCAAAGTAAATGCTTCCAGTATATATTCCCGTGGATAGTTCAATCAAATGGCGTGTCCACGTGTTTCCGCTTCCCGGATATGAAACTAAAGCAGTTGGGTTGAAAGAGCCAGGACGGTAGAGTCTAATCAAGATACATGCGACAAAATTAAAAATGTGACGCTATCAAAAAGGCTGGCTTCGCTTACCGTTTTGTGAAGTTGGCACATGATTTATCAAATCGATATGGCTTTCGTATAGCCACTACTGCAGATTCACTTGAATCAAGTTGACTGATTTTCGAAGTCGCTTGATCTGTACTGACAACAGCGTTCAATTCCTTGTAGAACTGAGCTCCGATGGCTCCGGGAATTGACGCATGTAATCCAATGGACTCGTCAAAAATCACAAAATAATTAGTGTAGAGGAAGATGACAAACGTTACAAAGACAATGATCAAGGCACTCAGCCCAAGTTTATTGTTTCTCAGGACGGCAACGGTTGACGGCTGATTATGCTTCATTCCGGTGCGGAGTCAGCGATCTGTTCTTTGAGGACACTATCCAGCTTGCTACTTGTTCATCGTGACGGTCGACCATCAATGGAAATCAGTTTAGTGTACAATGAACTCGTTGGATGAGTCAAATTGAGATATTCTCATTCTCAAGTTGTGAGATGCATCTTCGAATGTTTATGCAATTGTTTGTAGTCGTCGGGGTTCATTACAAAGCTAATAATCTGTGTACCAAAATAACATTGCATCTTAATAGCACATTTGTACTTATTCCAATTTTTGCTTCACTACACTCTGAATAAATTTAAATGTTTACGAAAGTTTTACCAGTGGTTCAGTCCCAGTAAAGTTAAAACATACAAAGTCAATAATAAGAATATAAATGTATCGAAAGATATTGCCTGCAGGCTTTTCCTTCGGCTAAACTAAATGTTAAATGTTCAGAATAAAATAGGATGCACATTATCAGTCAGCAGGGTTTAACTGGAAATGAAGTTCTCTAGAAAAGGAGTGTCAGTAACAAGACGAATTAAAACTAAATCGAACACACTAGAATAATTGATTCCTAAAAGCCACGCACACACATATGGACGTCATATAAATTCTGCTGATCTGATTCTGAAGTAAAGTTATTCCGAAGTTGCATTGAATTGGAAGTGTCATGGGCATTTACGGCTTCGCCGCCAGAATGCTTGAGGTTTTCGTCGTATGTCTCAAAAGCGAACTACGTTTCTTCATACCGGCGTTTCTTGCTATTGATGTCACCTGTCACGCAAACACGAGGAGAAAATCGTGTGTACCAAGACTGAAGAGGCAAAAAATAAAAACGGAACTTAAAGGAACCGAGTTACTCTGAGTACTTTGTGGCTTTCGGCTCGTCTTTCTGGCTGAGTTAGATGGCTTTCGTTGATCTTGAATACAATCTTTGTGATTCTCTAACTGGGCTTTAAGTCGCTACGTTTCAGCATTCAAATATCTCAATTTAATTTTCAAAATCTGAATTTTGGTTGTTAGATCGTCGTCCATTAAACATATCAGGTGAATTATCTCCAAATGAAAGTCGGCTTTCATTTCGTCATACTTTTCTTGAAGGTCAACATGTTCAAAGCTATAAAAAGACAGTTTTTTTATCGTATTCCTATGAAGAACCCAAGCTAAGCCATCTCGCTGCTTCTCGCAGCTCGTTGACCACTACCATTTTAGCAAACATAACTCATGAAATACGTGCCTGCAAGGATTAGCAACGGTGTCATTCGCCGTTGCTGGAGACTTCTTTAAGCCATTATTCTCGGAACCAATAGCAGTGTCATCAGCAGCATTGGCATTGACGTCGGTTGTTGGTACAACAGCCGGCGCAGGTGAAGGTGACTCCAGAAGTTCTTCACAAATTATGCAGCTAATCACCATTTTGTGGCCTCACAAAGAAAAAACCCCACCAATATCATCAGCTTCCGTTATCACAGTGCACAGTGGCCTTGTTCCCTGTGATTTATAAAGTGTGCCCTTTTGTTTGTATGACGGTCAAGAAGGCTGCTCTACTTATGAAACTGATGGAACTCTGTGGATTTTAACTGTTCACAGGGGTACACCCCCAGCCGGCAGAGCTTTCGAAGAACTGGTGATTCAGCTATTCAAGTCGAACAAAGGAGCATGCATCGTCTCAACGCAGTCGTGATAGTCGTGAATACATTCAAAACACAGCAGCTACTTCGAAGTGTATTAATCCAGTAAACTAACTGATCGATGTTCGGCGCAGACATATCAAAGAGTCAACGCTACAAACACGGTGGAGCCAAGCATCAGAACCACGCCACGTTTGGGATCTAGAAGCAGGCTTTCCTTGTCTCGAGCGAAGCAAGTATATCTGTGAATTTAAAAGTGTAAGCCACAACAGAACGGAACAGGAAGTTGAGAAGTTGTGTTGTGCTCAGCATGTGATCGTGATAGTTTTGATTGCGAGCACAATCAGATCTGCTTTCGCGATTTGCTTTAATCTTATCTAGTGGTTAACTTGCTAGTTTGCGCTGTCATTACGTTCCACTTATGTTCCTGATTCTTCGAGTCAAATTCCGAAGTTCACACATTCGCACTTCAAGAAAAGGCATTCAGTAAGCTTTCAGCTGAAGATTAACCAAACTGAGTGAGAAAAGGAAGATAAAAGAATTCTTTTGTCGCGGTTGTTGATTCATCAGGCATTTAAGTATCAAGTCGTGTCTAAGTACTGTCAAAGATGAACCCACGTAGAGAACGGCGGTCCCCAACTCCGGAACCTGCTGCGCCAACAGCACAGCAACCCGAGCCTCCAATGGAGGTGGAAGCCATAGAACTTCCTCTGTTGGTGTTGGAAGCCAACCAGTCCATCGAAGAGGATAACAATGCTGACATTAAGATGGTTTTGGTTGGTGTCGCATACAGAAGCATATTGACGGTTGCATTCTACCCCTTTAAAATGGCAAAATTTCTCATCCAAGTAAGTGAAGTGTGAATGATCAATCGAAAAGCAGGCTTTGCCCGAGACGAGAGGAGGAAAGACCTCTGTGCCCTTGTCCAGGCTTGCTAGATTTTTGTAAAATCTTTCAATTGCATTTACATTAATTCTTTTGACGGCCACCTATATAACTCCAACCACTTCAATTCTATCCTTTTGATAAAAAAGTAATGCGAACTAACTTTGGTTGTAGATGGGATACGAGCCCTATTTCGTCAGGAAGGAGCGGAATTTCATGGCAATGGGAAGAGAATCCTATTTGCTACTGAACAGCTTGGCTTATGGTAAGTCATCAAGTTATCATAGTGTTGATAGCACAATATTTATCCTTCGGTAATGCATAATTTCAGTAAACTACATTCGTCAGGTGGATGGGATCTGGGGCTGCTACCGTGGCTTTTTTCCGTACTCAGCTTATCAACTTCTCTTGAGTATAACAAGGCAACAAATTTCTAACGCCTTCGCTAAATATATCAAACCACATGTGGTTCCGCAACTGCGTTTGCAAGTTGACCGTGAAGAGGCGAACGCTGATCATCGAGCGGCTGGTGATGCCGGCAGGCACTTCGTTCAAGTTGTGGTGGAAGATTATGGTGACGGTTCAGATGATGCCAGGATGGCGGTGAACTGGGTGTACTTTAAGCGCATCTTTTGGCAGGCAATTCAAGAGGTTGTCTCTGTGGGGGGCGCGTCAATTCTGTGCTACCCGTTGCGTGTAAGTTAAGTTTGACCTTCGGTGGTGAAAAATGCTCTTGTCTGGTACTGGCGTATTAAATTTTGGTTCGTTTTTTAGACTTTCGCATTTTTGTCGGTGTCAGAGTTCGTTGGGAGGGACGGAATAATGTAAGTAGACCAGATGTCTAACTTTCCGGCTATTTTTCGTTTAGATTCCAGAAAATTGTAGATCTGATTCCAGAAGCTTCGAATGTTCCAGAAATATTTATTACTCGAATAGGGAGTCAAAACGCATAGCGTTTGGACGTTTCGAGCTCGTCTATCGTGTTCAGTTATTTCATTGCGCATTATAAAATCATGCTTCATGCTTGTTAATATTCTTTTCTAGGTCTCGTGGATTTATCCATGGAGTTTCCTTCATCTATAAGACTCGTGGCATCTCTGCTCTCTATGGTGGTTTGGTTCCTAAATTAATCGGAGATTCTCTTCAAAGTAAGCGTCTCCTTTGTGCCCTCAAATTAATGCTCGGTATTTTATGTCTGTTTTAACCCTGTGATTCATGTTTAACTAATTTTCTTCAATATTTTGTTTGTTACAGTCTGCCTGGTTGGAGCAATTAATTTTGGACTCTATACTCAGTTTTATTTCCTGCCGCGATACATGATGTATTCATTGCGATCTGCATTCGCTGTAAGAAGATAAATCTAAGAAAGAAACTAGAAGCGTTAATATTCCATCCCATTTATAACATACATTTTCTAACTAGTTCGTTGGCAGTGGCTTGGCTTATCCGTTTCAAATGATCTCCGTTACAATGGCGGTTTGTAATGCTGGGTAACAACATTGTGCCTTAAAACTTTCGAGATTGGGTGACTAGAAGTGTAATCTGTGTTTACCTTGCAGTTTCCGGTTCGGCAGGCCGCCCTACATGGTTCGCCATCATGATTGGCGCGATTGTTGGACTCATCTGTCGAACGCAAATGTTCTGAACCGTGGTTCAAGCCAATTATTTCGATACTACACGGGTCCCGTCAACGCTGCTGGGGAAATCGTTCCAACTCTTGGTATCAACATTGGGCCTGACTTCAGAAACATACTTCGCTAAATGCAAACACCTCCGCGATACATCAATGAGGTCAGTGGTAAGGCCTTCATTACTGCGTAACATAAAGATGCAAAAATTTCTATTTATGTACTTTGACTATTTGTCTGGATTATTATCAAATGTGCTACTAAAACATTGTCAGAATTTAAATTATAGCAGCAATAAGTACAAATAATCTCATGTTGTCGAGACTCGTTTTATTTTGTTTAACAATTAATTATGTGATTGACTGAAACAAAAAGGTACCTGAATTTTTTCTAGCCTTTACAAGTTGAAGTCATTATTTTATAGACTGATGTCTATTTATACGTCTCTCTAATTTATTAAGCTTTTAAAATTTTTATACATGCTGAATAAACTGATTTTTGTACTGTTGAAAAGTGTGATGTCTTCCGTCTAGTGCTTTCGCCAGCATGCATTCAGGAGCTCTCAATTGAAATTCCTTCGTGGTAGGTCAATTTAATCGTACCCGTCGTATTCATAAATCTGGAAATAAATGCAATTGTAGCTCAAGTGGCACAAGACTTCTTTATTGGGATTGAATATTCTCTAGTTGTCCATTTCCTACCAGCTCTCGCTTAACTTTAGTATCCTTCGGCGCTGCGTTGCTCGGTTGCAGTGGCTGCGGCGCTGGAGCTGGATCAGGGCTCGGGCTGCTCGCTTCCGTCTTCATGGCTCCCTCCTTTGGAATTGGAATCGTAGAATTTGGTGCTCTATGAAAGATCGGCCAGTTCCAGGGCAAGATCGACGATAGCGCAACTGGAGAAAACAAATAAGTACGACAATTCGAGTCTTCGTGTTTGAACAATTCTCAGCTTGAATATTTGCTTCTTACAAGTTTCGGCTTCGTGACCAGCCAGTGCAAGAGCAAAGAGCAACGCAAAAACCACAGGCCTCATGTTTCTTTTGGATTCTTTGGTTCCGATTTCCGGATGTGGTTCTGAAGTGTGACAGGCGTGTTTCGCCCTTGATGGATGACTAATTGTCTCATTCCCAATTTCTTCGCCTTTTATAAGTTCGCGTGGCTTGATAATGAGAACTAATTGGTTCGCATATTAGTTTTAAATATGACTCATACTCGCCGACTTCGTAATGTTCATCCCCTATTTGGTGACAGCAGTTAATGAATAGGGATAATTGTTGTTCAAAGATTAGTTACACATTATTACACTCATTACGGAATCCAAAATTTCCCATTCGTATGAATGAGCTGAATGAAATAAATCATCTTGGTGGCTTCCACGAAGTGCGGCAAGCTTTCCTTTGCAGATTTCTGATATCCTGCCGAAACGATAATCGAATCAGGAATTTTGTGACGATTGACCTTGTCTTTGCGTACGGTAAAGAACACCTGACCGGTAATCATCTAATCATCAATGAGCTCTGGAATTTCCTCAGTTGTTTTTGAAAATTGTACGACTTCTGAGGGATTTCAACTGCTTTTATATCGATGACTTTCCTAGTTTCTACTTAAAAGTCAGTTTCAGAACGGATAACGGAAGGATTTGCAAACATCCTCTGATTTTGTTCTTCACTGTGACCAATTTGCATTAACATTCTTACAGATCCTCATGCACTGCGGGTCTAAAACATGAGTCATGCTGTTTAAAACTGTAAACCTGGTGGACAATTGCACCGGCTCCGTGACCGTGACGTCGGCTGGGGTAATGAACCATTTTGTGCTTTATGCTATGAAATGCAGTGACTTGTTTACGACTTTCGATTATTGTCGCCAAGAAGCGAATGCATAAAAAGAAACGCGAAAGCAATAAAATCACGAGTCGATGTCTTTGACATTGGCCGTTACAATTTTGTGCATGATTTAGTGTTCTTTATCAGTGTCGATTTTGCCACGACGGCATGAGTAATTAATAGCAGCACAAGGCACAAGCGTCAGTGTTTTTGACAATAAACTCTCGCCTTGCATTTGCAAAACGTACTTTGCAAAATGAGACGAAATCCGCCACAGCAACTGGAGCAGCAGCATATGCATCTTTTGGACTCTCTCTTTCTTCTCCCGTTGTCGCCGTCTTTGCGTCCAGCTCGTCTCATCCTCACCTAATATTGCAGTCTTCACTGCTTATCGTATTCTCAATTTGCCAATTTTCGTTCTCCCACTGCTGCACTGGGTGCTTGGACATTATTCTGATTTTATTCGGTCTTATCTCGACTTCCTGGGAGTGGCAGTGACTTCTCTCTCTCACTACACGACATTATTCATCAGTGGTTAACCTCAACTCGTCTCAACTGAACCTTACAATGGTAATTCTACAATTCTATTGCCACTACTACTACACTGTACAAACTATGATTGACCCTGAGTATTCTTGTCTTAAAGCGGAGGCTGCTGAGTAATTTTACATAAAGACTAGTGTAGTACAACGGAAATGAGTAGAGATAACAGTTTCTAGTGCAATAAATTATACTGCGCTTTGCCATACTTTTCCAGTTGTTTAAAGACTGTTGAGGGTGAAGGGTACACATTTTCTGCTCCTTAAATCAGACTCCAGCAGTTATTTTCACCATCGTTTGCAGCCTTAAAGTGCGAGGAGTGCTTATAGCTAATTTATTGCCACTGATATGAGTTAACTCTAAGAATGTCATCAGTTTTCCATAGCTTGATAGCAGGCAAGTGTCACAAATCGCCCCATGTATATCTTGCACGAACACCTTCCGTTGTCTCTGAAATATTAGCTTCTATTCAGTTGTGAAAGATGTTCCATTACCCCTTGTCCAGCCCTCTTAAAAGATTTCAAGCTAATTTATTTCAATTTTATCCTTCTTTCAGCCTAGAGGGCAAAAGAAGATTGTATTCAAGCCTTTTACTGGTGAAACTTGTCTCAAGTATCAGCTTAATAAACCAAAGAAGGCGGTGGTGCTTGGTGCGACTGGTAATCACAAATTGCCTGGCGTAAGTGAATTGCGTGGAGCACATGGCGGATTAAAGGGCAGTCCAGGGAAAAGCCTGAAGCGCAAACAAAGAGCATTGGACGAGACTGGAAGCTGGGAACCACAGCTTGAACGTGAAAGATGTGAGGGCGCAACAAGTGGAGGGGAATATCATTTATTGGGCCCTTCATCAAAAATGGCTACTGTTGGATCGTCAAGTGGATCATCAACTGAAGAAGGAACCATTGTGGTATATCCTCAAAACATGACGATTGATTTGGAGACTCATCAAGCCACCCAAAATGCGGAGCAGTCTTCGGGCGCGGAAGATGAAGTTTCGGCGTTGACTAGTCAGATGGCTGCTGCACGTGTTTACGATAGGACTCGTGATCGCGCCAGTGGTAGCAGCTGCCTTCCCAAACGCGTCACCAACTGGGATACTTTTGAGGAACCGTCCTTGCTGCGATCTAGACTTGCCCCTGAAGAAGAATTCCGTGGACCTTGGTCTGAAGGTGAGGCTGATGATGAGCGCCGACGTAACGAAGGCTCGTATGATTCATCATCTGATGATGATAATGAATCCGGGTACTTCCGTCCTGTTGGATCCCCTGGCCGCAACAAGCTTCAGTGATGTGTTCTCCTTCGTTTGCTCGAGTCATAGTCATTGTCAACCTGATTCTAATCCCAATCCAAACCCCTCCTGCATGCAGTCAGCTTAACAACGTATTCATTCCGTATAAACGTACTCTATTTAATTGAATCTGTTCGTAAGCTCATTTGATCTCCTACACTCTCTGTTACAGTTAAAATCATGCAACAGTACAAAATATCGCAACGTTGATACACCAAAATGTGTTCGTGCTCGATATTTAATTCCCCAAATAAGTTTGCTCATGCCAAAAAATAAGAATTGCCATATTTCTATTTTCTAATTATGCTCTCTACTCTTATGTTTAATGTTTATCTGCTATATCACTGTTTATTAATAAAATGCCCTGTGTCTGTTACTTTTGTTTGCTTTGTGTCTGTCAATTAGTTGCACTCTTGACCTGGACCATGTACATTCACATTTTCTTGCCTCTTGTTATTGCACCGCTATGACATAAACATAGCATAGGCTGCTACCTGCTCAAAAGAGGCCTCAACTTTAATGTTAATTGTTCCTGGCTTTCTTTCAGCTGAAATTAGCTTTTACCTGATTTAAAATGGCTAGGTTGACATCCGGCTGTCCTTTGTGTCCGCCTGCCGACACATTCGATAAAAATGCGGAGGCTTAAGGCTTGAGCTTGGGCTTGTGGTTGGAGACTTGAGGTTAGATAAAGGCTAACTTGAGAAGAGGAGGTAGCCCGACTCTCTCGTGGGTACAAGCTCACGGAAGTAAATTTAATCGTACCTGAAACCGCATTCGTTAATTGGGATGGTTGGGTCATTTTATTTTAAAGATGTTGCAAGAAGTAATTCTTCGGAAAAATGCTTTTAATGCCACTTGTAACGCGAGTAGAGAGAGAGAGAGAGTTGATTATTCCTGTTGAGAATAAGAATTAAAGTTTATGCAATTCTAAAACACGAGGAGGCACATTTTCTGGAGAATGCCCTGGCAAATTATTCTGAACTTTTTGTTTTAAGGATGTCTGGAAATATTGCTGTTGCTGTACAGAATTTCATGCAGTGTGCCATACGCTTGTCTGCTAGCCTCGTCTAGTTGTTGCACTCCTGCACTGCACTCCTGCACTGCACTCCTGTCTCTCTTCATCAGTATTGAACCGAAGAATTTCTAATGAATTTTGCAATCACTTGAGATTTCTGGCATCTGCATTTTGGCACTTTCTGCACATCACATCCTGAAGCACCAGTGTCAACAAAGTAAAGCTCGGATCATTAAGCTTTGGGAGCGCTCGTGGCTGGCATTCTCTGTGCAGAAGGTACACCTCCTCTCTGTGTGTGTAGGAAGAAGGCCAACGGGCGTGAGCAGTGCGAGTGATCGTGATCGTGTATCAACCAGTTCATCCCAACCTCAACTTCATCAACATCAACATCTTATTTTGGTGAACGATCAGCCAGTGCAGGAAAATACTGGCCAGAGCAGCAGTGGCACTTTAGTTAAATCCATGTCGTCACCAAATTTAAAGTCACCAGGAAGACCAGTGACTCCGAGGAAGGATGATAAGGACGAAACATTCTGGGACAAAATCGGGACACTAGGACGAAAGAAGAGGATAAAGGAAGGTAAGGCAGAATGAGTTCCATTGTTCAATAATTTTCAACAATTAAACATCCCAGCTGCTTTACTAGGCCACTTGTCAGTCAAATGCAGCATTTCCAATGTCTGAAACTCCCTAACTGACAAGATTTATACAGATTTCGGATTTAATTCAGTCCATGTGCATTCTTCTCACTATGTGATTTCTCTGCCCACGCATTTGAGGTGTACACATACCGTAGAGGCAGTCGTATAGCTAATTCGTGAGCTTGAAGAAAAGGAAAGGTAACTTTGGCAAGCCTTTTATGGCGATTAGCTAAACGAACGGAAACGTCAACATGCGAATTACTGTGATTTTCGATTGATTTGGAAACCTTAATGCTTTGACAGTCCCATGAAAAATATGAGCCTTCTTCGCTTATTGATCATGGTTTAATTCATACATTTCCTCCTTTTCAGTCCAAAATTTTGAAGCAGAGGGAAAGCATGCAATCGACTCGCCAGGAAGTCCAACCCAATTTGACATCTCGCCGGACGAGTACGACTTGGGTAGGGCACATCACTAAGTAACAATAGACGTTATTTCTAAGGTCGAAGCTTAAGACTTCCTTGGACTCTTGATATATTTTACAGCTGAAGGAGATGAAAGATCACTGATTGAGAGAAGGTCATACGCTGATCCGAAATTACAACACTTGATAAGCCTTCTGATCGATTGGATCAACGATGAATTGGCTGACCAACGAATCATTGTGAAAAGCATTGAAGATGATTTGTACGATGGACAAATTCTGCAAAAGCTTCTTGGTAATTGACTTTCATACAATGAATTTCACCACAATCTTATGTTAATGACACTATCACTCTTTTGACCACAAATGCATTGTCTATTGGTAAACAGAAAAGCTGACTGGCCATAAGCTCGAAGTGCCTGAGGTTTCCCAATCAGAGGAAGGACAACGACATAAGTTGTCAGTTGTGCTGAATGCTTGCACTCAAGTTCTCGGACTTGCAAGATGGTCCCAACAAAAATGGAGCGTGGAATCCATCCACAGTAAGAATCTGGTGTCGATTTTGTATCTTCTGGTGCATCTAGTGAGACACTTTAGGGCACCTTTGCGCTTGCCAGAAAACGTGAATGTGGAAACAGTCGTCGTGAAGGTGAGAATCAATGATTTTTGTGTTCTCTTATTCGTTATTAATTGTGTGTTTTACCACATTTTCAAAGAAACGAGATGGGAAGCTGGAATATCGTCGGGTGACAGAAGAGATTACTTCCACGTACGACGAGTTTGGAATGAGGTGTGAACGAGATGCGTTTGACGCTCTTTTGGATCACGCTCCTGACAAGCTGCAAGTTGTTAAAAAGGTAATTACAGTTTCCTTTCTATGGTCAAACATTCGGCCATGGGCTGCTGTGCCTTTCTGCTAACTGGAATCCCAAATTATGCTTTTTTTTGTTTTAATACTTGTAGAGCCTGATCACATTTGTCAACAAGTACTTGAACAAAATCAGCTTGGAAGTTACCGACATCGAAAGCCAGTTCCATGATGGAGTTTACTTGATTCTACTCATGGGACTTTTGGAAGGCTACTTCGTTCCTTTGTTTGAGTTTCATTTGACTCCGAAGGACTTCGAGCAAAAAGTGTTCAATGTTGCGTTTTCGTTTGAGCTTATGCAAGACGCTGGAATAAGCAAGCCAAAAGCACGTCCTGAAGGTAAGTGAATCAAACCTGGGAACATCACATTTACACCTACTTGTATTTAATTTAATTGACTTTGAATCCGTGCGCAACACTCGTATATTTATTACAGATATTGTCAACGTGGACTTGAAGTCAACTTTACGTGTTTTGTACAATCTATTTGCCAAGTACAAGAATGTTAATTAATTCCGCCAGCCGCCAAAGTGCAATTGATATCCCCAACCCCAACTTACTTTAGTAGGTGCTTTACCGGGAACCCCAAATCTAAAGTGCCTTGATTGCAGTATTCATCTCGTCATTAACTTCTAAGACCTTTGTCAACTATACTTAATAAAAGCCTGCCTTTTTGCAAGAGTACAATGCTAACTTAGCAGATTCGAAACCCTGACATGTTAGACGTAAATCTTGATTCGTAGGACCTAGAAACTAATGTTCGCTTAATCTTTCTTAGAGTGTCTTACTAGCCTTTTAAGGACTGGCCTAATCCTCGGTTTTTAAGTCGAAATAAACAGATCGTGTGGTACTACGCTTGATGGCAGCAGATTTGAGTACTACATGCATGTCAGCATTTAATCATCACAACCATCATCAATCAATAAATTAAATATAGAGCAAGTGGATAACTCAATGATGGTCAATCAGGAAATCATTAAGACTGATTGAAGATTGAGTCTAAAGTTGCATTTGTATGAGTTGAGGTGTGACAGAGATGCTCTTTACATTTTCCATGCTATCCTTGTCATTGCCAAAAAACCACGGAAATACGAGAAGTAGGAATCGAGTTGGATATTGGATTTTGAAGAAACCGGACTCTTTTCTTCCTCGGTCACTGGAGTCTGTCTACTGATTTGGCGAAGCTTCACTTAACCTTCAAGCGAAAGCGTAAGTTTTAGTTAGCCTATTGACTAAGCAGAAACTACAATTGCAGTGAGCCATTGCAATTGTCGTCTAATATGTCAGTTCATCTGAGTTTCATTCTCAATTTGTTGACATCTTTAGATACGATTAAGCTTGGGGTGCAAGTGTTAAGAAATCGGAGTCTTAGCTCGAGCAAGATGGATTTTGGTTCTGCAGAACCGATGGAGGGAATGGACACTTCGGATTCATCCGCAAATTCACCAAAGATTCCACCCTCACCAAGTGCACCAGCTCAATCAGCTGTCGTCACAATTGGAGATGGTACTTGTAGTAGGAATTCATGTTACCGATTAAATACCCTCGTACTCTTATCGCAATGTTTCAATTTATTGTTCAGGTAAGTCTTCTGGCTCTACACCTGCGTTTACTCTGCGAATTGGTGATATCGTAGCTACTGCCCCAATTATCAACTTTCCGCCTTCCACTAACCTGCCGAAAGAAGACGATGGGGTGTCTCTTGTTAGATCTGGCGCTAGACTTTCAACTAGTCCGGCAGGTACTTCCAGCAGCCGTGGTACCCGAAACCCGATGATTGACTACGTTATTGGATCACCGGTCAATCGGGCCAGCCCAACTTTTGGTCATGAAACTTACAGTACAATCAATACTGACTTTGTGGGAGCTGCTGCCTCTGTTCCACCAATTGAGCCTCCGGAGTTTACACTGTCAAACTTGTTGGAACAACTGGAGGATTACACACCCTCAGTGAGAAACAGACATTCATTTGTGTCTTTGAGTTGAGAACTAAATATGTGAACGTATTTTTTTCAATTAGCTTCCTGATCCAATTGCTAACCACTTTCTTAATATGGCTGGGTTTGACTCGCCTGACCCAAGAATTTCAAGATTGGTGACACTCGCCGCTTCGAAGTTTATTTATGACCTCTTGAAGGGCAGCTCTACTATTTGCAAGGCAAAGGCTGCGGCTGCAGCTGCCGCAAGGGGTAAGCCGTTGGCGAAAGACACGAAGTACGTTCTGAATTTTGAAAATTTGGCACAAGCTGCTGAAGAGTACAAGATTGCATTGCAAAAATCCCCTCCTCCTTCGGAGTGGAGTGATTAAGTGTGCAGAGTAGAATGTGGAATGTTTGTATTTTTATACTTTCGATACCTAACTGGAAATTTGTGTACTTGATTTCGGAAAATAAAAGGCTTGACTACTGATCACTCTTCAGTTAAATGTCCTTACGTTGAGTTTACTGTTTCTGCTTATCGGCTCACGACCTGGCGTGAAGTTAGCATCAACCGCCGTAACGTAAACGCCGCGATTGTTTTCTCTCATCCGTTCTAACGCTGATTGGTCCACAACCTTAATACAATATAAACAACGAAAATCGACTCGGTAATATGTCTGTAACTTTACACTTTCTCAGTTCTTGTAAATCCAGCCCTAGCTTTGTCAGATCACGTTTGCATAATTTCCTTGCAATCAGTTTGATTTATAAATTACTGAAGTAGGTTGAAGATCAGTTGCCTGTCGACGAATCGTTTCTAATCGTGTTGATCAAGGCTGCTATTTCGACCTCCTACGCGAATCGGGATTTGTTTGGCTCACAATGCTCCTGGAATTTTCAAAGGGTGCTGAGCAGTTCTCCATTCAATGATATGCTCAAGCCTCCATTCTTTTATGCTCAGATTCCTGTAATCGAATGGCCAGTCGGTCATCGTGAATCGAAGAATGATATTTACATGCCATTATGACGGTTTTTCTGAGGCTATCAGATGCATTCCTGGAGTTTGTTTTCAGGAAGGCATGTCATGCTTTGTTCATGGTCAGGCTCTTCTTCTCACTGCACGAGCACCACCGAAACAGAAGAAAACTCAACGATCTTAATTTTTCCAGGTCAATTTCCTTGAAAAAAGAAGTCAGGCATGTTTGGCATCTTTGTCCATTGTTTGCAAAACACGACTTTAAAATGACACCAGGCCGCCAGGCCGCCAGGCCGCCGTCATTCATGCTTGACTTTTCCTTGAGAGGAGAATTTGCAAAAATCACTTGTGTGGAGACGGCCTGCCATATTGCATATCGTGCATTTTGTCTAGCCAGTCCGTGCCCTGAAGTGAGCCATCGCACATGCAAAGAAGTTATAAAGTAAAGGCATTGATCCTAAAAATAATACAACAACAAGCCAAGCTTTGGGAAGCGTGTGTAAAGCAGTTTCATAGAACTTTACAGAAGCCAGACGAGGACGAACTGTGAACGCACCAGTAACAACCTAGACGGAAAGGTTTCTCATCATTGTCTTGTCGCCAGTTCGTGGAGCATCACTGTTAAATCGATCCCAGCCCTGTCTACTGTCTATCACGAGTGTTGTCTAATTGCAATTATCTGAGATCTGATCGCTAAAGCGCTCCTACCTAATTGTACGAAACCCAAAGAAACAAAGGCGGAAATCAACTCGTAGCAATCAAACACAACAATTCATCTACCTCCGAAAGTCAGAGCATCAATCACAAGAGCAATTAACGCCACAAATCATAACTGCGTAAGAGACATTTTTAGTTGAACTTCAAATTGAATTGTTCCTGAATACGACATAATTTCAACATTGTCTTCGACTTGGGAACAAGTTGAAGAATTCGTCCATCGGTTACAAGTAATTGGAGGTGAGTTTGTTAATTTTGGATCCCTTTGCATTTATCTTTCCAACTCTGCTTTTCTATAAGCTTTTTCTGCTTGGTGCTGGAATGCCATGGCGTTCTCATTCAGTATCTGAACGAATTTCACGGAACTGTTGCCCAGCATTATTCCACGTGCCTCTCAGCTTGGTGCACGGACTGTTGAGTTCAATGTCGCATTTATGTACAGTAAATCCTAATGTCAAGCAATGGACACTCGTTACATTAGGCATACTGAGACTAATGGCAGACGTGCTGATTTTATGCCACTGAAATTAGCATGTCTCGAGGTCTTGTCTGGTGTCACATAAAGGTTAAAGCAGGACGTTCCGTATATTATCGAACTTGATTCCATTTCATATTCATTCATCCGCTCAAGCCTATGCCAAGCTTCATACGGGGCATAAATATGAAGCTCACAAAAAATTACGTAGTTAGCAACTGCTTACGTTGACTTTTCCACTCGCACAGTTTTGCATGTGCATATTTGCTGTTTCTGGCAAGACCTTACTTTTGCATCAGCCGCAACACAAGCCACGGTATCATCCGCCAGATTTCACAAGCTTGCATGGAAAAGAAATTGACTGCGTTGTGCCAGACTGGCACAAGGTGTTGGCATTACTTCGATTTGCGAAATTTACTAATCGAGGGTCGGGCTGAGCAAGTGTTCATCAATCACGAACAACTGAGCGCGCGATTTCGTCGTAACATGCAACTCCACTCCAAAGTCACAGTCACAGGGGTAAAATGGTTGCGTTTGCATCTGCATCATCATATTTGTACAGAGTACGGCATAACTCAGAATTGATTGTGACATACATGTTCAGCCAAAAATTCCATAGCGCACGTGTGCTTTATTGAGGCATTCAGAGTTTCAGTAATCTCTGCTGTGGACCGTGTGAATTGTATTTGTTAAAGTTAAGGAATTAATTGTGGACTCCATGAGACATTTACATTTCTGTTTCTGCTTGCGAGAGAACATTCAGATGAAATCAGAATAATGCTGGAAGTCGCAGAAAGCAAATGGCTCATGAAAAGTCACAACACAAATCGTCTATTGATGGAAACTGTGAAGTGCATCTGCATGCTCAAAATCCTGCCGTACGCAGATTGGGAGGAGACTCGTAAACTGACAAGGGTAGACATTCACCAATTTATCTGCTACCTGAACAGAATGGCATTGGTACAGGCTAATGGTTCTCGAATCTTCTTGCAATAAGAACGGAATTTTTCTGTTAAATACTACGTAAATTCTTTTCTGCAGCTGCAGCAAAAAGAAAGAATGTGAAGGATGTTTCTTGACCGTCGTTGTACCGTTTCTTGCGCTATGCATGACATACTATACGACAAAGCAATAACCAGCCAACCGGAATGCAACAGTGACGACGGCTGAAAGCACGCTTTTCACAGCCATGCAAATGCAAAGAAAATGTCATTCAAGAAATCGAGACACCCAGATTCTTCTTACAATTTACAGTCTACAACCACTTTTTTACTGACTGACTGAGTTCCGATGAATTGCCCATTCAAACAACCGTACATTTTGTATTCAGGTGCAAGAAGTCTTCAATTCTTTATTATTCGAAATATTCGAAATGCAGTAAAGTATCCGTTGTTTACTTCTTCGATGGACATGCCCAACAAATTACTGTTACGCGTCTCGACAGGAGAAGCGGTTTTCTCATTAAATTCTTAATGTCTTTTGGAAGGCCATCTTAAGATTCCAGAACAGATTCGTTGTCTTTGAAGAAAAGAAGAGTTCTACGTGCTCATTTAGGAGGCAGTTCGTGGTAAGCTGCCAAATTCTCAGTTTATATTTTTGTGATCGATGATAGGTTTCTCATGTTAGAAAAGTTCAATCCGGTCTTCAGGTTTTTGCTTGTTTACTCTCATTTTATTTGAAGTTCGGTAAAGTCAGTAGGTAATGAAATGGCTTGCCTTTTATATCCAAAAAAACTCGCTACTTGCTAGAGTTCAGTTCTTGATACATGAAAACCTGAGCAGCTAATCCTGGACGTGTTTTCGTACTTATACAATTTGAGTCATCTACGACCGCGACGAGATCTCCGTGCATGAGTTGGGTCTGATAAACGATAAGCAAATAATTCATTTCAAATGATATTGATAATAATCCATGATCTGCTGTCTGCTGCACTCATGAAGCAGTTTGTTGCACTGGATAAATCATACCAACAAACGTCACGATTTAATCGGTCATTTCAGGCGTCTGAGCTCTCGGATGTCAGCTCAGACGGAGAGATAAATAAAAATCTTAAATTCTTTGCATTGAGATCTAGCTGGACGCAGTAGTGCAACCACGTTTCATGTCTACCGGCACCGTTAGCAAGAGGTTGTGATCTTAATTCTAAATTTAAAGCATCTGTGCATAGCACTTAAAGACACGGACGAATGTGGAATCTAAGTCTTGTGTAACAGTAATGTCTTGACCATGCTCTTTCGTAGTGGAAAAGATTGCTCAACAACGGCGTTCAATGCTAAATATGTTACAGTGTTCAATACCATCACATTTAGCTTTCTTTGGTAAAGAGATGTACGCCCATTGCCCACGCCATTATTTTATTGTTCGTGTGCGACTCAATTTAGCGAACCTGAATTACTATGCGTTTATGTGTTGGCTTGGAGCAGAAAGAGTGAAATATTCCACCTGCATTCATTTTCACAAAGGTATGTCATTGCTCGAGGCTGTGTTGAATGAATCTGAATAAGTGCCCGAGAGGAAAGGAATTTTTCACACAAGCCCTTAATCCGACGATATGATTCCTTATGTATACTGAATTTTGTAATTTTAAAATCATAAATATTCATGGTGCTAATACCAAGAGCGTTCGCCTCCAGGGAAAAGGCCAATGGCCTACCTCACTCATGTGCAACAGTCGTGATTTTTCTCACCAATGCGTACCACCTTCTGCGCTGTACCTCGCCAGTGCAAAGCGTTGCAATGATATTGTAAATATTGCAATTTCTTTGATGTGGACTTGAATTTCACCATTTGCGCTTGCATGTGAGCCTTGAGATCAGCACCATATTTCTCTCCTCTTATTGTGTGCATTTCTGCAAATAAAATCTATATAAAACCCTGTCGTGAAATTGCTAATTTGATACCCTGACTCATTTTTTCAACAGTCAAGTCCAACCGAAGCCACAAACACCTCACTAATCCCTGCTACCGTTCAATTAAAGCACGAGTCCTCCTCCACGTCGTCCTGCCAATATCTTTTTCTTGAATTGCAAGAGATAAATTAACAACGGAAGGGCCGGTAGTCCAAGGAGGTGTTTCTCGTGCTTTAGGAGGCAGGTAAGTAAACGGAAATCAGTAATAAGGAACGTGTTTTAGTACATTTTCCGTTGATGGTAATATGAGTTCGTGAAATTGCAGGGACGACGTACGTTCCCAAAACGCAACCGAAAAATGGGTTCCGAAATCTGCCACTAAACGAGATGCACCTCCGCATAACGAGAGCAGCGATGACGTCAAATTTAGGACGGTACGTATGACACGGCTTGTGTGCTTACATTTATCATTATTCAGTGACTGAAGAAAATCACGAATTTGGCATTTCAGGTCCGCGGTATTCTTAACAAGCTCACGCCACAGACGTTCGACAAGCTGAGCGATGAATTAGTTCGCATAGGATTGGATTCGCAAACTTTGCTGAAGGGTGTCATACTCTTGGTAAGAACTACGTCGGCAGAGAATATCTCCTCTCCCAAGATCATGAATGATTGCTGGATTCTTTTTAAATTAGATCTTCGAAAAAGCACTTCAAGAACCCAAGTACGTGTGTATGTACGCACAGCTATGTAAAAAATTGTCAAAGAAAGTTCCAAACTTCGACAAGCCAACTCCCGACAACACAACAACTTTCCGACGCCTATTGCTGAATAAGTGTCAAGATGAATTCGAGAACAGAGCCCGTGCATCTGCCGTATTCGATAAACGAACAGAAAAACTCACATTGGAGGAGGAGGAGGAAAAACTTCTCGCCAAGCGTAAAATGCTTGGAAATATCAGCGTAAGATTTGCCGTGACGATTTTTCGTATTTGTCACAGTTTAACCCAAATCATAGAACAAACTTTTGTTTTGTGTAGTTCATCGCTGAACTTGGTAAATTGGAGATGCTCACACACAAAATCTTACATCAATGTTGCGAGGAGCTGGTCAAGAAGACGAAGGCTGAAGACTTGGAATGCCTTTGTCAAATAATGACCTCATGCGGCCAGCTGCTGGACAACGAGCGAGGCAAGAAATTGATGGACCAATATTTTTCTCGCCTCCTCGAGTTATCGAAAAATGATAAGCTTCCGCCGAGAATTCGCTTTATGCTTCAAGATGTGTTGGAACTTCGGCAAAACCACTGGCACAGACGCCAGACAAAATCCGTCAAAGAAAGCCCGAAGCCAATTGAGGACATAAGGAAGGAAGCAAGCGAGGAGCTTGGACTCGCTATGCCAGACTCAGAAAACATGGACTACCGTCCAGTCAATCTGGGTGAGTGGTACTCGATGAGCTTGCAATACGGCCATTTATCTCATATTAATTATATTTTCCCTTTTTAGCAAGATTGGGCCGACCTAAGGCGTTTGGCTCAAAGAAGAAAACCGGAATGGAGGACGTTTTCGGTCCGGTTCCATTTGCTATGACCACTCTTGGGACTGGACCTGGAGTAATCACTCATGGAGAGAAGCCGCACGGGTAAGTTTGGAGGAACGCCTGATAATTGATTGCTCTGTTTTGAATATTGAGAGATAGAAGTTAATTTCACTTTGATTGACTTAGAATTGAACCAAATGGCTTTCACCAAGGGCCTATGAACAACTATCGACAATCTGGCGGTATTCGAGCATACAATAATAACTCAAACATCATGAATGGAGGAGGTTATAACAATCAACAACCTCAAATGAGACATGGAGGAAGACAGAATCAGTATGCAAACCAGCATGAACACTATGCATATGGAAATAATCAGGCTCGCAACAATTACAACAACCTGATGAACGGTAATATTAATAATCATTGTGAAGTGTATGCGAGTTTGAATGATTTACCCTGATTTATAATATCTTTGACAGGCTTTGATAAGGCTCCGGTTGCACCACGCTTTCAAAAGCAGATAATAAATCACCCGGGCATGCATGGGATGGCAGTTCCACCTCAGCACCATTCTGGGATGTCAAACGAGGAGCTATCGTTGAGGCCTCCGCCCAACTCAATGATTAAAATGTTTCCACAGCCGCATCCAAAAACTTTTATGTCGCAAGTTACTCCGGCCCCAGCAACAAAGGATGCTCTTGTTACTTCGAACAACCCGAATGCAGATAAAACGAAGGGTTCCTCACAGGGAGGACAGGTATAGTTTTGCTAACAATGTAACAATGGAATGTGTGGTAATTTTGTTCTATAATTCTGAATGTTTTCCAGGGGCCAACAAAGGAAGACTTCGTGCGAAAGGTGGAACAGATTCTCGAAGAATATCTCAACTGCAAGAACGAAGAAGAGGCTCTGCAATCCTTGAAGGAGTTGAAATTTCCCGAGAAATACTTGAAGGATTTGGCTTCAACGATCTTGAACAAAGCAATGGACCGCAATGGTAGTTTAAATTCGTAAATAGTAAGTAGAGTGCCGTTGCTAGTTGCTTACGGAAAATTGACTTTGTATGCAGATGCGGAACGAGAGCTCACTTACTCGCTGTTGATACGCATTGAGAAGGAGAAAGTCGTATCTCACACCCAGCTTTTTGACTCTTATCGAAACATCTTGGAACTGATGGGGGACTTGGAGGCTGATATTCCCCGAATTAAATCTTATCTTGCGACTTTCGCAGCGAAGTCGGTTTCGTCTGACATAGTCACTCTAGCCGAAATTGCAGAGCCAACAGAAAACGGTAACCATTTCCCGTTTTTACTGTTGGTGCTTCAGCAACTGGGCAAAACAATGGAGAAGAACAAGGTCGTGAAACTTTTCGAAGAGAGCAAGGTGAATTTTGAACTCAGTCGAAAGACCTCAAGGATAATGTTGCTAAATTCAATTACTGATTACAGATTGACTTACTGAGCACACTTCCGAAGGTTGATCGCACTAAAACCAGAATGGCGGACATCTTGGAGGAACGAGAGCTTTCCTTTCTGTTTCCACTGCTTAAGATTCAAGCTGAAATGTCTCAACAATTGAATGTAAGTTAAGACACAGTTGTTTATGACCTGCCAAGGCAACATTCTCATTTGTTACATGATGAAACTCAAATGGTTTTGATCTCAATGAAATTTAACAACCTCTAAGAAGTTCTGACAGATGTTCTATATCGCAAGTGAATTCATTCCTACAACTGTTGATTTAATTGTTCGAACCTGTTTTTCTTACAGACTAACTCCAATCCAGATGACTTCTTCACGTGGATAAAGGACAATGTAGATGCGGAACACTTTGTTGCGGCTGAGTTCATTAGTGCACTTATGACCGTGTTGTTTAGATTCATCACTCAGGTAGGCAAGATATAAGTCAACTTAAATACCGTCCATTATTAGAACAAATTACAAAGTAAGCTTGATTGAACCATTCATTGCAGGAGGCATCGAAGGCAACTGATAAAAGTGACAAGGCAATGAGAGACAAGGAGAAGGAAATGTTGCTGTCTTTCAAACATGGCATAGCCAAGTTCTTGCGGAACAAAATCGATTTGCAAGTAATTGGAATATATGCGTTTCAGTCCTGCTGGTATGCGATGGGAAGTCCAAAACGTAAGCCGAATTATACGTGGAAATTGTTGTAATTGCGGACACAATTTTTAATTCACTTTGTGGCAAAATTCAGTTGTACTCCTTCGGTGGTTTGTGAACATGTACGAACTGGAAATGATTGAGGAGGATGCTTTTTTGAAGTGGAAGGAGGATCTTCGCGACGATTATCCTGGAAAAGGAAAGGCTCTATTCCAGGTACTTTTTCATGCATTGTTCTAAACTGCTTTCTTACAGATTTTAATTTACTTATTTATTCAGGTAAATCAATGGCTGCTGTGGCTGGAACAGGCTGACGACGAAGAAGAGGACGGAGAAGAACAAGATTAAATTTTAAGTCGTCAAATTTTTATCGATAGTACATTCGTACTACTGACCTTTCAATATACATCATGAAAATTATGGAGTGGTCGTGTATTCGCTTTACAATATGGCCGGCCAATTTACAATTTTTATTTACTACGCATTATTTATTTAATGGCCTCAGCTGAAGATTATTGTGGAAAGACCTCAGGACAATTTAACCCAATGCGTCGTAGGTCGTAGTGTAAGCTGCACATGAAAGAACCCAATCACGGCAATATGCCTGAAACATTGAACATGAAAATTGTGTTTAAGTCCACATATGCAAGTACGAATTTCAGTAATAACTCGTCTTGATTTCAGTACTTACGTTGAATAGATTAAGTTGCTTTGGTGTGGTGTTTCAGTGTAAAGAAAAGATTCCTATTTGTGCCTACGTTGAATATATTTCAGGTTGCAATCACAACTAACTACCCAGTCAGTGTGTTTCCTGATTTCTCTGTTTAATAAGCATGTGCTAAAAGGTCCCAAGGCAAGACGTCATGCACGACCGACCGGCAATCACATATAACTTTACAGTATTAGTGTTTATTCTTCGTTGGAGAACCACCTAGCCAACTGCATAAAGGACCCTTCAACACACATTCAATGTGGAAGTCTAGTTCGCTGTCATAAAATCGTTAGCGATAGGGCCAGCTAAAATTTGTCCGAAAGCATACTTTTCACATGCAAGTATCCACTGCTACATTTATTGAAGGGACAATTTTAATTGCCTGATAAGCTTTCCAGATAACTAAAAAATAACTCCAACAGCCCCGAATTATTTCAAGGAAAATTTTACCTTCTGAGTATTCGTGAAACCTGATAGGTTAAATAGCAATATTACTAAAGTGGAGTGGAGTACTATTAAGGACAGTTTAATTTATGAACTTTGTAGCCAATGAACGTGGTCGGTCCTGGGTAATAATGAAAATGTAGGCTACAACAAATGCCTTAGTTGTTTCAGTTTCTGAAACTGTTCAAATGATGCGTAGCCAATTAAGTAAGCTACATGCAATATGCCCACACAAATACAAAATGTGTTACATGTTAGCACTAGAACTACTAACCACGGCTGGAAAATGCTTGTACTGAACTCATGAATAAAATGCCGGTAATCATGGATCTTAAATTACTGCTTTGCATCTCGGCCCTCACTGTGGTCTGTGAGTTTTCAATGATTTGATTATTAGTTAACATCAGATTGCAGAAATCATAGATCTCTGCATAAATCGTGATGGGTTACAGTTCGCTTTGTGGCAACAAATATGAGAGCGTTTTCTCACTTATTTTGCATGCCTTCACCCGTTCCGACCAAAAGTTCATAAATGAAATGAATAGAATGCGTGATTTCATGTTCTACAGAATGATCGCATCAAATCCGCTTCATGAAATATGCTCGACAGTAAACATGTCAGCATCTAAACTGGAGAGGTAGGAAATTTCCTCCATTATTTGAAGGAATGCATGCCACGGACAAGACGGTAAGTGAGCCCATTATATTTTTCAGCTCAAACAGTATCGACAGAGCGCGTTTCGTAGCAGCGTGTAGGATGCGTCAATGTGATTTCAATGGCCAGTAATTGTAATTTTCCAGAAAAGACCACCTAATTGAATAGACAATTTTGGAAAGGTGCTGCGTCAACAGAAAAGAGGTTATTACGTCTTGTTTACCACCTGCCAGTTTGCCCTAAAAAGAAAGCACTTCTTTCACCATTGGACACTTTTGTCTCAAGCACAATATTAAGCTCTCGTCGGATGAAAGCATGTGCGGGGCTCTTTGCAACTCCTTTGTGCAAATGGAATCTCCTTCAGCAAGCACTTTGCGTCTCATCTTTTAGAAAAGTACACATCTCCAGTTATGCTCCTAAACTTTTGACCTTTCGGGAGCGCCAATTAGCCAATCGCAAAGCATCAAATCCTAGCCTCTCCAAGAAGGTTGACTCCTATGTCATACTGTCGAGCAAAGTTTCTCCAGGAGCTCATACAGTCCAACCGTCCAATTGAGCGTTGGGCAGTTCAGAACGTATCCAGGTTACACTCGGCTCCAATTTGATTGGACAACGAAGAAAGGACATGAGAGTGGAGACATTTGCAGGCATGTCCAACTCAGTCGTTCATGCTTGGTGAGTTTGATGTCGCCCTGGCGAATCTGGAGCGCCTGCTGGATTTTGAATCAGTCACCCGTTCTTATCAACCAGCACCTGGCTTTCCCACGGATGATCTTTTCCGTACTTATGTATTCGTGCTGAAGGGTGCACGAGCAACCGTGAAGTGAAAGAAAGGTTTTACACACAGGTTGCTTTGGAATGAATGACGCATGAGTCATCTTCGTTCAGCTGTGAAGATCTTCAATGTTAAGCTCCAAACAGTATTCTGGCACGGGTATGCGAGTGGGAAAGATGTGCTGCTCCAGTGCGAGACGAAATTTTCTCCTCAGTCATCTGAAATAGTAAAACTGCGAAAAGTTGGAATGATCACATCTACGACGAGCGAGAAAGCTGTTTAGATAACGTGAAACGACTGCAGTTTAAATTCTCAAATGTAAAGTGTTTTAAGAAGAGCGGTTTATTCCTTAGTTTTAAGTTTCGAGAGGTGCAAAATCTATTTGATCAGCAGTTACACCGATCGTTACATAATAAACACTGAAACATTCTACTCTAATTGAAGACAGAGAGTTTTGTGTGTGCATTGCATTAGCTTAGCAATTCTAGAAGCTGTGGTTTTGCAAGCACATCACGTGCTGAGTGACGGGCAGCAGTGATTGATTTAATTGACATAAAACTTCAAATTTGAAAGCCAAGCTTCACCAAGATAGAAACAGTTGATTGTCAATTGTCAACTCTGCACAAGCTAAACTGAACTTCAAGTAGCTGTTTTATTTTTGTGCCGTCGTCAATCGTCGACGGTACACCGGTTGTGCCAGTAATCGTTAAGGATAAGTGATTGTCGACAGCAGTAGGATTTGATCTACAACTCAACAATTTCTGATGAACCTCCCAGAAGAGTTAGGATAATCTTTATCGAGCAGCTGTGTTTATTTCAACATTCTTGCTTTATAATTTCGATCTCTTAGGTAAGCGAATTAAACTCAATTATTTTCATACAGCTTGAATTGCAGCAATATTAGCTTGCCCAACATAAGCACTAATTTCTGACTTTGTGCCATTCAACAGATATCGTACAAGATAAAGACAGAATCATTCTCTTCATTGATCTCACGCGTTGCAACACACATCAGGAACACCGTCGACTTCATCAAGTGAAAATTACTCAGGGAAAGTAACTGATACCTGCAAGCAATCAGGAAACACAGACGAAAGTATCAAAGTATTGCTGCTGAAAGAAAGGGAAAAGCTCACACACTCGTCTCGATCTCATCGCGGAAACTTCGGACTCGAATTTGATTTTCTACAACATGCTCTAAGAATTTACAAATGCTTGAATCAATAAATTGCAAGCTTGGACGTCGCGTCAGTCATCAAATGCGGCAACTTCTCACAACATACTAATTAGACAGCGCATCTCCAGCAAACGTTAACCAACAAGTTACCCGGCTCGGTTCGACCGTCGTAAACGTCGAGAGAGATTTTATTTGTTTGGTCTGCAAATCGTTCAAGTAAAATCAGTCAAGCTGGATAGACTACCAGAATACCTTAAAGACACCGTCGACTGGTTTATGGGGTAAGAAATTTTTTATTCTCCGATTGGGTTTCACATCCAGCATCGCTAAGAGATGAATCTTTCAGCACATGACGTAAACTCATTTGCATTGCAAATTTTGATTCACCCGATCTGCCGATCCAGCCTGTTCTATATTTAAGCCTTGCTGTTGCCTCACATTTATAGCAACTGCATAATCGCATTGCGAGGACTCCTAACTCATTAGACTTATTTTACTCTACCAAGCTTGCCATAAATAAGCACGTTTCTGCATATACTCTGCCTCAGTCTAGCCTTCAGTTGATCAAGATTGATAGGATCCGAGAAACATGTTCATAGTGTAGCACAAATTCTAATTTAAGAAGGTGGAAGTGGAAGCAATAAGTCCAGTGAGCTGGCTGGGATGAACACTTTCGAAGAATTACTGCAGACTTTACATAATGCCATCCATCTCGAGTGAATTTGATACGTGGGGGCTAAAGAATTCAGTTTCTTTACTAATTTGTGAGTTCAAAATATTTCAACAAGGTTTACAGAAGGATTATCCGTGATTTATGATTTTTCAAATATTCATAGTATCGATCTTTCTATTTTCACTATGATCCAATATCTAAAAACAAGATGAGCCCTATTTTCTGCTAAAATCAATCATTCGCTTTTTGTGAAGAGACGAGACTGAAGCTGTACAGTACGGAACACCTGAGAATCAAGTCCGTTTTGCATGCATTAACACTATATTCTCTAACCTAATGAGATTCCTACCCACTATTTTGATACTGCATCAGTACATAACTGCCGTATGAGGAATTTCAAGCATAATTTTTAAAATAGCACACAAGTGTCATTCGAAAAGTCGATCCATCCAGCCGTGATCGTCGAAGGAATTTCTGTGAGACTTGAGACGTATTGCTCGTAGCATGTCTCTTACGTTTCTCTGCATAGTTATTCCTTTTCCTGTCAAATTAAGAAGCATTTTATATTTTTCCGATCGAAAATCAATAGCGAAGGTTGTTCGGTTGTTGTAGCACTTTGACATGGCTTTGATAAAATAATTTTACGTAACTATGTATGATGTAGACAATATTCCGCAATTTGTGTAGCTCGTGATGGTAGTGGCATGGTTCACCTTGTTTTCTCCCTTGCAATTTATGCAACTTTGATCAACTAGGTGTGGGCCCGCACATGTAATTTCGGCTCCTACGTCTAGAGCCTCATTGCCTCATTATGTGAAGTGCAATTTCTGGATCGTACTTGGTAATGATGTGCGAATTCCAGGTAGTGATTTTTCATTCATTCACTAATAATAGGCCATACCTTAAGATACCATTCCACTTTATTCTATTCTTTTATTGAATTGATTGAGGAAAGCAAATTTCCGGAGAGTATAGAAACGATAAACGACTGACAAATTATCTGTTTAATTAATCAAGGTCATGCAAACCCAACACCCACTACAGAACACAGAAACATGCAACTGCCTTGTTACACTTGGATTTCGGGCTGCGGGTGAAAATATTTGCTCTTCGACACCTCCGACCAACCCAGAACAGGAAAATTGTTTCATTGTGCTGCTTTCGCTTCCAGGCGACCGTGCAAGCATTGACGGCATTACAGTGGTTTCTCGTCGTAGGACAGTCTCCATACATTGTATTAAACAGGAAGCCATGTACTCACTCGCGTGCTCGAGTCAGTCTTTGAACTGGAAAGGATTTCGAAAAATGTAATTGAATTGATCCGAAGTGCACTTCGTGGAAGTCGATTAGTTTGTGCGCCTACGTTTCAACATTTCGAAGCTAATATTATACAAAACTGAGCATTCCTCCGAATTCTTCATTTTATAAATTGCTTGCCCTTAAAGCATGCTAAACACAAAGACAGCGGAAGGATTTCACTCATACTCATACAACTCAGCCTGGCAAAAAGACATATTTGTGAACTTCCACGTAATTGATCTCGGGTTCAGGCTTTAAATGTCAAATCGTAAAATGATACTTGTTGACTGATATTGCTATTGAGCCATTTTGGTTGAACCAAGCTGGTACTGAGGAATTCAACTGCAAATTGCGAGGTTTAATCGGCGTCATGCAATCAACATATGCTTAATCATTGCTGTAAATTTACCTCTCACGAACTGGGGTCATCATCACCGATGTATCCGTTGCCATTGAGCATGAAAAATTTGATATTTAATAGCGGTAGCAAAGTCTCTTTCTAGTTTTATACCATGATGAGAGCAAGTGAAAGTCAAAAGTCGAGGCTGGTGAGAGAAGGTGTTGTTGACAGCTCGCTTGGAAGCTTTTTCCTCGCTGGTCCGTCGGAATGGTCCAATACGTTCTGAAGTTGTATCTTCAAAAACAATGTTTCTCCTTCGGGCTATGGAAGCCACCTGAACCTGATTTCCAGCTGGAGTTGCAAGTTTGGAGTTTACTTGGAAAATGTATTCATTTCCTATTTCCGTCACTGCCGTGAGTAGCAGGAGGCCATCGCGGAGTATTTACTGAACTTTCCAAAGCCATCGCAGACTCGCGAATTGAAAATCTATTAAGTTCTCATCAGATTATCCTCTGAGCTCATAAGTTTCCACTGTGTCGAGTGCAGACTCGCAGCAACTTTTGCACCGTCTGAATTCAATTCGACTGACTGAACATGCTTCCAGCTGCAGGAGCCAACCTTCTGTAATGAGACTCGACTGGACTGAACTGGACATACGATGTTTTTGCTACTAGAAGGTGGAATCAATGCTGCCAATGTAAATATTGACAGAAAGGGCAAAGTAAATACGTAAAAACAAATGTGTTTCCTCATTATCGATCTTATGCAGCTTTGCCATTTTGCTAATGTAGAAGGTTAAGGATATGGCACAACCATGCACTGACTGGTGAGCTGAAAGCAGTTGCCAATTTGAAAAATTTGTTTTTTATAATTCAGTACGCAATGATGCTGATGCATGCCCGGATCAAGTGAAATGAGAGCGAAGCTAAAATATTGAAGCATCACGTGTGAGAAGGAGTAGGGAAGGAAATAAAGTTCGTTCCGGTCCGTCTACTACAAGCGTGCTCCAAAATCTCATAACTGGCGATTGACTTTCTGACCTTTATGCTGACAACTCTCGTTTTCGAGTGGATGGAGAACAAGTGCCTATGGTTTCGTGCTCCTGTTCTCAAGCGGGTGAGACACTCCGTCCGAGTCCCAATTCGTGCGAATACCACGCCACGGAAGCACATCGTGACTATATAATACTTTTCCGTTTATGCTCCAATTGAATTGTTTGCTTATTACGAGTCACTTCGTGCAGAAGGAATGAATTGTTAAGTAATACGGCGACAGACCTGTGTGTCATGTCATTGGGAAGGCTTTCACTCCAACTTCCTCACCTATTTATTAAATATTCGTATTCGGGTATTTGCATTCTAGCTAGTGCCTGAATAGTCAGGGCTGACGCTGACAAGTATTGATCCACTCTCCTCTACCAGTCTGTCTCAGGCAGCCGCTAATGGCTACTGAGAGCTGATGTCGAAAATCAGATGGGTATCTTTTGATGAAGGATAAAAGACAAAATGAAGTTTCACAGTGAGCGGCGCTCATAGAGCTTAGCTAAGAGATAAGTAATCACTTCGAACTCCCGCTTTTATTACCTTTGATATACCTCCATGAAGGCACTGTACTCTTTCTTGACTCTGACGTGCCACCATGGCATCGCTATTTTTCTTGACTCTATATCAGCTCTTTTCTTTCGAGATTCTTCCAGAAGGCCTTAAGCTGTCTGACAGTAATAGTTGGCCTTTTTGCCATCATCAACGTGACCATAAGCTGAACTTCGGAGAATCGCAACCACGACTCCAATTCTGAACTTTCCCCACATTCGTGTTACAATTGAGCTGTTAGAAACAATCACGAAATCTTTCATAATTCAGTTCTAACTTGCTTGTACGCTGAGAGAATCGCATCAAAGCTTCATCACAAGACATGGTTCCGCGTTCCACTGCGCAGGAGGCGCGTGTAAAAGTAATTTTCTGTGATGAACCGTCTCTTCCATGCAAGCCCAAGTTAATAGCGTATTTTTCACTTGCATCTGTGAAATTAATAATTCACAATTATCAGATGTGGGTTGAGCATTGAGCATTCTGCCTTCCTTTAATTTTCCAGTAGAAAAAGCAGTGTCAATGCATCTGCCAAGAATTTTCAAAGGTCTGCGAAATCTTATCTTTTATCTGGAGCCAGCAGATTTTCTTTAACGACTCAATTTGCACCAGAATTGCAAGTGGTAGTGGTGATTAACTCTTATCCACAAATTTATGTGCATGAACTTTCACCTGGACTGCGCTTATGAAAAACTCTGAACACATTTTGACTTGAAGGATCAAGTGATGAATTAATCAGAGTTCTCGCACGAAAATTCTGAGTAAAGCTTTAGAAGGCAATATACTATAAAATCATACAACGCACTACAGGCATTCGGATTTGTTGCAGACAGTATCGTCGAATGCATTGCAATGGTGCATGTAATTGTTAATTTGCGTGGCTCCTGTAATTGGAAAACGGAGTTGTTTAATATATTCATTTGATTTGATCTAGAAGTATTGTGTTCTAGGACATGGAACTGTTTGAATAGCTTTTTGTCACGCCATGCACCATAGGTGTAACAGTTTATGAGGAATAATGGCCACAACAAGGCACACAGTCAACAACCTTTATTTTTATGGCCACACTTAATTCAGTCACTGCGGTGTTTAGAATTATTCCAAATATAAACAATGTAACAACATTTCACAGCTTTCAAGCATACACGTACTGTCAAGTTTCGGAATGGAGAAAAACGCCAGAAATATAAAATTGTCGTGTGAATATTTTGTGTCATTTTGATAGCTTACTTTATCGATTTACTGGATACATGCTAGCTGTAAGACAGATAAGGAGTCCTTGTCAATGGTGCGGCATTTCAGACACAAGATTTGGCTCTCCATCGCTTAATAGTGAAATGTCTCACTTCGTACTAGCATCGCAATTCGTGGATATAATTTCTTGCAAAACGTGCAGTTCAAAGCAAAATCAAAGTTTGACAATTGAATTGCTGCAACAGAACATGAAGCACGTACGACATTACATCTCGTACTACTCTCGTGACTACGACATATGACACATGGCAAATGCATCCACCTCGATCGGGCAAAAAATGTAGGCGAGTTTACTGAGTGAAGGTCGTCCAGTGCAAATAAAACTAATTGACTTATAAATGCATTTTGATGAAAATGAATTGGCTGACAAAAAGACCATTTTGGTAATTCAATCTTGTCGTACGTGCCATAACTTGTAACTAGCACACTCTGCTTGCACTTCCATCGCGTGGATCGAATGCCTATGAGATCACTGCATCGAGCCAGTGCTATCCAGACTCATAAATAGAATCCTAATCAAAGTCCAATTGCATGCACGAAGAGAAGTAGCGCCTAGGATAACTTAATCTGATCGGACTGCGTTCGACGGGAATTGGAAAGGTGGCACGAAAGTTGAATATGGTTTTTCTCAACTAAGAAGAGTCAGCTGCTATGCTTGCTGAAGCCTTGTGGTAGTATTGGCAAGTCTTGATTTTGCAAAACATCTGAGTAAGAAACGCGAGAGCAAAGCGAATGCGAATGTGGTTTGCAGATTATTCATTTGTAGTGGTAATAAGATACGTTTGCGTTTTGGCATGCACACGCTGAATACGAGCATGATGAGAATCTGTCTCTCGCTGTTCAAAGCACGGTATCCACGCTGTAATCAAGTACCTTAAGCCAGAATGGGCTTTGTGTTGGTTGTTTCACGTTGAGTTGAAATGCAAGTTGTTGTGCTGTGAGCACAGCCTTAATATATTTTTCATAGACAGACGTGATACTGCTAATACTACAAACTTCAAAGTCAAAGTTTAGTTGTGCAGTTTGTGTCGGTGGTTTTTTCTTACTTGAGCCTTGCACACTGGCCATTTGTGTTTTGTTAGTCTCTTGGGGTGTACACACAGCTGCACGACCGTGTTTCAAAGCGTGTTTTAAGAATTTAAGGACACCGCACGATTTAACTGAAGCCACGTTAAACTGAATTTATTAATTTATTTATTAACTCCGTGCTTGTGCTCTCATCATAAGCGGTTTTTAACCTGCGACTCCTGACTCTTCCTTTGTAAGACTTTAATCAACAAGAGCTATTCCGAGGATTAGTGCACGGCACAAGAAAACTCACAAAGTGTCTCATTTTTCTCCTCCGCGGTTGCAGCTTGAGGCGTGTGACTCTCAACTCGAGACAAGGTGCATTCGAGAACGGTCCTTTCCTCTTTGGTAACAGTAAACGCTACCACTCCATAATAATAATTTTTGAGAATTCTCATCAACCTCAGCCGAAAGTAAACAATCAAGTTTAGCTTGTGTAAACATTGACATCAAGTAACCGAGAAGAGATTTATTGATCCAGAAAGGCTTACAACCTCTTCTCTCGTCTTGGGTGAATATCTCAAGTTTTAATTTGCTAACATAACATTCTCCATTCATTCGCCGAGAATATTGACCTGGGCCACCACCGCGTAATATTTTGGAACAATACCTTTTGTGCATACAAATTATCAATGACAACATTTGAATGAAGAACACTGAAACCTCGCCCGCAACCTCAGAATTCCATTATCTTGCAATCAATGAAGTATTTTGACTTGAACAGAATGTTTGTCATCAATTTGGTTTGGTGAGTAATTGAGCAATTTCAATTTCTTCGCTTTCACTGAGATTTGCGCATTCGATGCGCGCAATCAAATTTAGCAGAAAGTTGCTTCCTCCTGCATCTAAACAAATGCAGATGGTAATATGCCTCTTGGTATGCACTCCGCTAGAGTTCCATGAAATAACAAAGAGGGTCAACTAACTCTTGAACCTGAATATGTAATCGTGTTAAAAGGCGAGTGAATCATTAAGCACCTGAAAGATTTATTTCCAAGACGCTAATTACTCTGTAGTGCACTTGTAATAAGAAGGAAAATAAAAGATAATTTGAAACGGCACACGCTAATTTTAGCACAAAATACGGAATGACACTTACCTTATAACTACGTATTTGATGAATTGATTTGGTATGTAACGAATTTCGCAAGAAGTGAGCTTCATTGAGTAGTGGACTCTGAGATTTCATATCATCATCACGTATTCGCACATCACCTAGCTACTGGCTATTTTTGCATCAAGACAGTCTATTTTGAGAACCAAAGTAAACAGAGGCGAATGACCAGGTTCCGTTAAACTGGTTTGTTTTTGACCGGTGCGGTGACTCTTGATTTCGTGTCTTACTTTCATCCTTCAACCTCGCAGCGCAGATGTAATTAAAGGATGTACTCGAGAAAGTCAAATAGCGCCTGCATCATCCCACCAATAACGACTCATCTCAATCCGACTTTATGGCTTCATGTCTTCATTTTATCGCATCCACGTGCAAGGTTAAGCTGGCCATATTGTCAAAGGTGTTAAACATCTTACGACTTCAATTTACTGTCAGACATTAGTACCGATGTAAAATGCATGCGAATGAATGCATGACCATTAAATTGATCATTTCCACCTTGACGTCAACGAATAAAGGAGTCTCATACCACAATATTTTTATTGAGGAATAAGCCTAAATGCAGGTTTTTATACTTTTGCTGTAAAATATTAACTGCTGGCATAAAATATGATCTGCCTTTGGTTTTTGCCGTGCCTGACAACGAGTCCTTTTCGTATTCATATTCATTCGTATTATAATTGTCAGTCAAAAGGCTAAGGAAGACGATTGACGGTTGCTTTTAGGGATTAATACGAGAAAGATTTATGTCGTCCATTCCTATTACAGAGCGAAATAAATGAAGATAAAAAGGGTTGAGGATGCATCATTTATTTGTTCAGTTTGCTCTAAGAAAGTAAAAAAGAATTTAGCATTTTATCTCTCACGATTTACGAAATACTTTTCATGTGCAGATGAATTTTTTAGAGTCAAGTTTATTACGACTTTTGCAAAATAATAACGACCAAACTGCGCTGCAAAGTGCTGCAAAAACACCCAACGGACAAGCGACAAGTTTTTACGAGTCTCTTCGCTCGGCGTATTATCTTCTTCATCACCTCTCGTTAGTCTGTCTGCATTGCTTCACCATTTCGCCATCGCGTTTGCCGGTTTTACAACTTGCACTTCCACACTTTACCTTTCTTTTTTTCTCTGCCCTCCTTCGTTTTGAACTTGGCAAACGAATTTTACGAACAAAAGCAATGCGCGTTCTTCATTTAGGTTCTTTTTTCTTTTAATACTATTTTTATATTCAGAACATCAGATTACGAGGAGGATCTTCTACTGACTGCGGTCCTAAATATTTTTTGCAACTTTTATTGTTCTTTTTTGCGCTGCTTGTTTTAGTCGAGCTTGAACGACTTACTGGCTTCTTTTTATGGAAGAATGGATAAAATACAATTCATTTTCGCACGAGTCATTGTGGCAGTGACGCAGCTTCATCTCGTAACCACAATTAATAGCTGAATAACAATTGGAATCTAATTTCCATTGTAATGGGAAAGGAGCGGATTAATCCAGCTCATTACGAGCATCTCGCTTTTAGTCTGCGACGATCCGATATTAACTCTTGCAACTCTTTAGGCAGAGGCCTCTTGCAACATGAGATTACGAAAAGTGAGACAAAGATATCTGACAGTTCCAGGTTGATTTTGGCCTGAATACGTTTTCGGGATTCCTTATTTCGGTGTTCCATGTCTATTTTTACATTTGTTCTACTAATTAGATTTAAATTACAAGTTGACGTCAGTAGACATGGCCCGTACTGGCACTGGCAGTGAGTGCACTTTTTCCTTTTGTTTTTAATTGACAGCGCGAAAGTTGTTACTCATCTCATCTCTTCTATCTATCCTATCCAACTTTATTTTCAAGTTCTTAGAACTTCAGGTCTACCAGCTACTTCAGAATTCGAGCCGTGCTTCGCTTTTCATTTCCACGCGATGCCCTACATTCGAGACCGCGAACATGCACGGGAATAATATTACACACGAGGCAGCAAGAGACAGGAAAAGTGGTTAGGCCTTAATAAATAATTTTGCAAAGCAATGGCCAATGGCATAGAATAAGAGTACTAACGTGAAATCGGCGCAAAATAGATTATGCTGTGAGGAGATTCGGTATGGCTCGATAGGTCGAATAATGTACTTAAATCTTCATCGTTTGTTCTGTGAATAACGGCTTGACTTGGATCGGCAAATGCATATTGCATGGAACGAATTATACATGCCTAGTGCTTGAAGACATGGACAGGGATTTCGCATTAGGGCATTAGGCTCAATTAACTACACTCATTCATGGAGTGGCCACCCTTCGGACTCAGATTAGATCAAAGATATACTCGTTTTTACTGCATCGAATGTAATCCCGCTCGAACAGGACAGGTGTAAAATGCACGGGGTGCTCCTCTGGACACGGACGGGTATTTTTATCATTGCCCGAATCTTGGACAGAAGGGTTGCACGATACCTTGAACAATGAGTTTGCATTTTGTAGACACAATGGATTGACACCTTGCGAATTTTGCGGATCTGAGAATAGAATCCCCTCCGTTTTCTGTATAAGTCGTTGACTAGAAACACCAGGCTTGCCAGATGTTCCCTTTTGCGAATTCATTTTTTGCGGCATTTACATACAATTTTAATGCGAATATTTTTTAACTAAGCCCATTACTTGTTACGAAATATGAGAGAAATACAGTTGTCCTCTGACAACTAGGACCTGAGCAGATGAAAGGAAGCGAGGAAATGTTATTCGTTCGCTAGAGAGTACGTTACAGAGGTGTCATTTGCGTGGACAATTGAGTTGGAAACATCAAAACAGAATTATTGAATAGTGTTGCAGCATGTCACAAATGTGACAGGATTAGTTTGAATGATTCAAAATGATGTTAACCGCCAACATTAAAGTGGCGGTGTTTGTATGATGGACGCAAGTCCCAAACGAAATCAGCATTCAGAATAGGTGAATGGTACATGTGATGCGAGAACAGAAGGCACCGACGATTCGATCCACATGAAATTTTTTTGCCTTTGTCAAACCATCTTCTTGAGAATGATAATCGGCATAATGCGAGGAATTATTTTACAGTTACATTACGATACGTCCTTCGGCATTCATTCTTCCACCATTTCATGATACAGTAATTGAGTTACGTGATGAGATGAATGGCGCGATGTGGTCTCTGAAATTCGGAATCTGCAAACTTTATTTTTAGTGAGGAATTGGAAACGCCAAGCAAAGTGAGTGACTGACGTGACTGCGGTTTCTTACACTCAAGCCTTTCCTTTCCTGTCTTACCACTCGTGTTCCTCTGTTCGCAATATAATGGAATTAGGGAAGAATGTTGGCAAAGTCATTTACGAGCTCACGCCGTGTCTGCTGCGATCCGAGAGGGGTAGAATTTTGCACAAGTTTGAAATCAGGCTTAAAGCGTAGTGATGGTCTGCATCAACAGGAATGTGTGTGAATTAGACCACAAGCATTTATTTATAGATTGCAGCGTACAATTAAGCATTGTTACATCATTCCCGCCTTCAAAGAAAAATTAGGACAATTTATCACGTTGGCCATTTCTGTTGCGACGCGTTCGCTAAATCATGTGTAAATCGCATCCCGTGGCTCGTCACCTAAATTAAGCATGAATCATGCCGCTTGCTGCAATTTGTACGATTATTTTACCATGAATGGAATTGTCTCTCATCAGCTTGAATTCAGCGTGAGACATGCGTGCGGGGGCAGAGAAAGTGAATTTTTTGTTATCTTTTTGAAGCCATGAAGAGCGAGTGACTCGAGATTTCGAGGGAAACATGTGGACGTGAATTGTTCGTCTGGTACGTGCTGCTAATAAGACACGAGCATTAGTGCGAGATTAGCACGAATGGATTCGAGTCGAACGCAACTTGAGCGTGAGCAGAACAGTGTTTATGTAACGCGAGAAGAATGAGCATTACAATATGGCCTTATCTTTGGTAATTTATCCCAAGAACGCATGTTAACACAACAATGCATGCGACTATGACTGCGACTGCTAATGGTATCGACATAGAATGGACGAGATTGTATCTCGAGCCGAGTGCTACTGCTACACTTCATTTCATTGTGTATTGTAAATGGTGCTGCATTTGTTGCGGTATTTAATATTGTGGCCATTATTGCTGCAGAACAATAAATTCCGAACAGAGCAAATGGTAACTTTCTGTAATTGAGCATGTATTCTATTTTCAACAAGATTCATGTCTTGCATTCATTAATTCACGTACAAGGCAGTTACGCGGTGCAATGTAATTATGTTGGAACTTGAGAGTGCGCTTGCACCATAATTTAATCAGAAGCCTGACAGCTGATAGAGATCAAGATGAAGTAATGTCACGCATGCATTTTGCAGGAGTGCAATTTAGTGCGTAACATTCCCTCTTGTTTTGGTATCAACAACGTGCAATTAAAATTATGATTCATGAGGCCTGTTTATTACCATAATCTGTCAGTGCCAGTGCCTCGTTGCACTGAAGCATGCTGAGGGCGATACATCTTCCTCCCACGACTGTGAATGAAATAATTTCTGTAATCACCTTCGCTTGTTCCACCTTCCTGGATATAAAGTTGGTAATATTGTGTTTTGTCCTCCCATTAGTGTCAATGTCGCTTGCACTTGAAATGCCATGCTTGAATAAATACGAATTTGTCGAAAATTAGCGTTATCCTTTAACTGCACGATTTGCGGTGGTGCAAGATGAAGTTGGTCAAAAGTACTTAGCATTGAGTTCCATGCATTGTCGTAGAAGTTTGTTATCCGGACAGCCATGCCGTATGATAATTATAAACATTCCATGGCAAGTATTACTCACTGACCATCTGAGTACACAAGACACACTTCAAGGAAATATCTCGCGGTAGTCGCGGTTTGTGTACCTTCTTTTCTGTGATCGAAATATTTCTTATTTTCATGTACTTTTGTAATTACGCGTAAACTTAATTAACCTTAACACGATTTTAATGAAAGTGGGGAGGGAATTTTTAATAATTTGTTCAATAGCCTTGCGATAGCGACGAATGTGAACTGCGAACGAGTCAGCTCATATTTATCTAGGTGGTTTGCGGTTTCTTTCGACTAGCTGTTTTCTAATGAACTGCGTTATTCAAGTCGCCTTCATTGCTTATTAGCCTGTATAAGAGCTCTTATGGCTTTTGGATATGGCGTAGTACCAGCCGCAGATAGTCAAGATGTACGATGTAAATTTATTCAGGTCTTAATGGTTTTGCCAAATTAGTTGAATAAAAATAAATTGGAATTTTTGGTTAGATATATTATCAAGGAAATCGAATTCAATTCAGACTGGTAAAAAATACAGCAGGGCAAAACTCATTGCGTTTGTGAATGTATGAAATTGGACCGAAGGAGCGGTTCACCAACAAATGCGAATCACCGAAGGCGCTTTAGTCTCTCAAACAACAACCATAAATACTTCTGTTGTGATTGCGATTGTCGTGGTCATTCAGAGACAAAGGACGCGTTGAGTCGGTCTCAAAAAGCGACTTGGGCAATTGACTGTGTGCAGTTGCATTATAGTTGCGTCTTTTCTTTCAGACACCGACAAAATTGAGCTGTAGCATACTTGTTATTGCGTCAAATGATGAATGAAATAGATGTGATAATACACCGTCGTTACAATTTGTTTCACTCTTTAAACTGAAAGTATCTTTGGTCTGTGGGATTCCTTTACTACATTATGGTTCATATGTCTTATTAAATTGCCGTGTCGACGACATACTCGCAATTAATTGATAAGTTTTTTGCGACTGAGCTCGCGATGAGTTATGTGGTTTGCATTTGGTACGGGTCAGAACTGAATTCTTGCCAAACGAGCGATTTTTGAACTAGTCCACGTGAGACTCAATGTTACTTTTAAAATTGAATTTTAAATGGAAATTTTATGGTCATTTCCCCGATGTCTCGTAATTTATTGCGTCGGGAGGTGCCACTTAGCCAGAGTCTTAGAACAAGTAATAAAAAACGGTGTGAAATTAGATTAACTGGCTTAAGTGTTTATTACCAAAGATGCCTGCTACAATTTTATTGCTTGAAACTGGTGCGCGGCGATATGTAAGCGATAATGCAAACACGAGAATCCTTTTTCAAGAAAGTGCTGCTGCGATGTGCTTCCCAATTTTATGGATTAGATAATTCATCACATCCACAGAGTGCAAGCAGTTGGAATCTGACTGAGTTGAGCAACGGGCAGACAAGGATGAAAAGACGAAGAAGTTGCGTTACGACATAAAATTTGTATTTGGCAAGGCTAGCCTGTTCTCCGTTCGTTCCGCTAAAATTGGATGAATGAAGCAAGAAGAAACTGAAGGATTGGCATTTATGAAGAGCGAACTGTCACATTCTTTGCAACATAATTTATAAAACTCGTTCGTAATATTCTATCTGTCAACTGTTGAATCACGCCTTGCAATGTGCTGTATCCGCTTGCGGGACCGTGCGAAGTAAGTTGTGGCTGTGGCTCCGTGCTTCCCAGACGTGTTTGGAAGAGGTTGACTGAATTATAATTAGTTTTGAATGCGCACGAGTAGTCCAAGCCTGGAGTAACGTCATTTATCCTGCAAGAAATAAGTTGCAAATATTTTATTTGGTACATGAGGCATCGTATTTGGCACAAATTCTGCAAACGCCGTCGTCTGTCGTCTCACCCTGCTACTGAGACGACAGTGCTCGAGCAATCGAATTGCAAAAATAACGCTAGTCTGACCTATGATCTTTCTCTTTTTGCGAAGTGCATATTACATTTCTCAGCGAAGGTAAACATGGTGTTATTGTTGGCTCTCGTTTTCTTGCTCGATTGAGGTTTTCCATTAACCGTCTCTCTCGTATCACAGCCTGCTGCACTACAGAAATGTGATTTAACCTCGACATCAAAAATATTGTCAGCAGGTTCCTTCATTTCTTTCTACTGAGAATATTTAATTAACTTTTTCTTCTCTCTGCGTCTGCTGAAAAATGTGGAACAACAGCCAACTGACGGCGAGCTGTTGAAGTGGAAGAAGAGCTAAGACGCAGAGTCGAATCGTGCGGAGCGACTTTCTTGAAATTGTGCGAATCAAAATATGCGATAAGATCTGTCGTAACAAAACCGAGCACTGTAAATTATTATGGCCCACTCACGACATATACTAAATTTGACAATAATATGGCAGTTTTTACGTTGTACTGCGTTGTTGATTCATATCTTTACAAACACCAAGCCCATCATCTGATACTGGACTTGTCTGTTCACTCTCATTGCAGTTTTTCGATTCATTGAATATTGTATGCGACAGCCACAAGCGACAGCGGATTTACATTTCATATTAAAATGGCACGATTGATTCTGGACAGTAGGTCAACAACGTTTGTGCCGTTGTAAATAGCGGCAATCATATACCGTCGCTACGCTTACTTGTGACTGTGACTTGTTTCAGCAGGGAGTTGAGCAGGTCTTCAATGTCATAAAATGTAGCAGTTGATTATTCAGTGCACCTGCGCACTGCAAATGCGTGTCGTCTTGACATGAATTATTGCACTAATCAAAAAGGCAAGTACTACTTGTATCGTAATTGTAATTGGATCCGGTGCTGCCAGCTGCTCGTCTTGCGAGTGGATTTTGAATCAAGTTTTATTTGCAATAATTGCTAGTTCTCCTCTCTCACGTACGTCTCACAACAGTTTATGGCTGTTGGACGCAGGACACTAGAATACCTGCTCAGAGTGCGTGCAAACAACTCGTTACGCTTAACGTGTTTGTTGACTGGGCCTGATCGCAGGCGGGCTTCGATACGTGTACGTGCTGCATATTAATGTCTCGAATCAATCTTTAGATGTAATTGGCGAAGACACACTACACACTTACTTGACGAATGCCCATCTCGTTCGAGCTGTTTACTACTTACATCGCAAGGTTGAAGTACTAGAGTAGGAAGTGGAATTGAAAACGAGTGGGAGCTGTAAACCGCACAAAGATTTCATCGGACCTGAAATTGCATTGTCGTTTCCCAGTCATCCATGAATGCATTTATTCTTGGTAGTTCTGACAATTGAAGCTCGTGGTGAGCCTCTGAGAATAGTTACTGTCGAGTTGTCCAAGCACCGTAATTATCGTCCCACAGCAATGAAATGAGTATACTGGTGGCTACAATGGAGCAATTTAATGAGAACAAGATTGCTGCTTCTCGTCGTACAGTAATAGCTCGCGTCGTTGTTTCCATTATTGCTGCATCTTCCGTTACATAATACCAGCATCAACCCACGAACCTCCATGTGCACTCGAACACCACAACCAAGTCAAGCCAAGTTAAGTAGCTTGGAATCATTTCAAGATTTGATTAAAGTATATGACGAGTTTTTTTTCTTGTTACTGGCAAGAAGAATGTGCCAATAAATGCATTTCCTTGCAAAAACATTCGACACGTGTATTTTGCGGCATGGGTTGCAATTCAAGGATTATAACGTCATACCTCATCAGTTTCCAAACGTCGAGCTTTGCGAAAATACTCTGGAAGTACAGTACGATGGACCGTATGAGCGAAGAGGATATTTTTAATTTACAAAACATTCGGCTATGTAGCCAGAAGCAAAGCTAATATCTGTACTGCAATATCTCCGCGTAGAATTTAATCTAACTTCGAACTAGGACCTAGACCTCAGCCGTGTCTTGTGGAGCATGTGCTCGAGTAGGATTTGGCTTTCAGCTATCGTGATTTTGCTAGTTCGTTTTTATTTATTTCAAAATAATCTGCGTCTTTTCTGTACGAGCTCGCCGTCGGGCTACCATGCAAACTATACCAGGCAAAAGCTTTCATTTTTCACTGAAGGGTGAACGTCTTCAAATCACAAACATAGTGCAATCATGCTAAATCATGAAAGATATCGACTTTCATTGGTATCGGAAAAGAAGAAGCAGAATTTTGCGAATCATGCTAAAAAGCGACTGTTGCGGTCATCTGAGGATGATGCTTTCATTTTGAGTTGAGGATGATACGCCTTTCCACCTTTTTCGAACGCAAAACGCTGGTCGATTATCAAATATGGTCAAATAATTATTAAGACATCAATCAAAGTGATTTACAACTGCCAACACTTTACACTTCAAAGAACTGCTACTGCTGTATCGTATTCAATTAGCGAGATGACAGAGAAATATTTAATAAAGAATTCCAGAGTGAACTGGCAGTATCATGGCATGACGTAGCTCGTTATGCAAGAAGCTATGAATTTACACCATTTTGCGCGCCTGGGGAGTCCATACTATTTATAAAGAGTTCAGGCATCACATCACTCGGATGGGATTGCGAAAAATGTTTTGATCTCGATTTTATATTCTGAGGTTTTCCAAATAACACGCTTTAGAGCGGATTTACTTCTGCAAGTAATAAATAAAAAAAACTCATTCTGCTATTAAGCAGTGCAGTGGAAGTGTACAACTGCATAAGTACTTTCTATTCTAAAAATATTTTAGGAAACTCAATATGAAGTGAACCAAAGCGACAGTCGCATATGGCACAAAGATTCAAAGTTGTCTTTTCAAATGAAAAAGGATTTTTTCTTTTTCTCCTCACATTCTTTTATGTTCCTCCTCTGTGCACCAAACACGTAAGAATTTGTTTTGACAAGCTCTTTTTGAATCTGTGAACTTATAAACGCCTTTTATAAAGCATATATTATTCATTCAAAGCTCATGGCTTACGCTCTCACAACTTTTTGCATAAAATTTAAGTCTTAGGAGACTGAATTTTTGCTCAAAGTCAAAAGTGTATTTTGCACTCGCCTCTGACTTCTTTGTCGTCGTCAGTATCATCCTGTGCAATTGTGCGTATTTTTAAACTGAATTGTAGCTTTGAACTAGAAAAATATTACATTTTCCTTTTTCCTCGTTTTCAGAAATGTTTTGTTGACTCCCAAATCGCAGTGGCGTGAGCCCAAACTTACAAAGGTTCGAGGAATGAAGTGTGTCGCATGATTCAACTTTGACAAAGGAAGACTTTATGAACTTTGTTCTTACTCTTGTGCTGAGAATCATTTTGCACACGCCTGTCATGCGCACGCGAACTGGGACTCCTTTTCATTTAACGTGTCCATCTTCGAGGGAAAGCAATAGAAAAGTTAAAATTGGCTCGCTATATTAAAGCTTGCGTTTCGTACGCGGTAAATTGTGCACAAAATTGCCTCTGTCGTAGGAAGTATCCAGTCGTGTGTGTATGCAGGAGAGGTTTTTACGATGCCTCAGATTTGATACGGCATACGGTCAATAGCATCGAAATTTCGAATTGAGGAGTTGTCGAATTGTCCCAGCGTATGGGACTTCCACTTCACGTGAGCTAGTTCCAGGATGGCAATCAATATGAACTGAATTTCTAATTCTAATAAAGCAGGCCGGTCTCGATAGCATCGAAGTGAAACTTAAATACTAGATCTCCCGGGAGCATTCACATATGAAATTGTGGCACTCCTATATTGCGTTTCTGTGTTAACGAACATTTGAGCCTGGTCTTGTGTAATTTACTTCATCCTGTACAGAGCGACATGAGAAATAACGCTCGTGCCTGACAATGCAGGGCGATTCTTGTGTTTATAATTTACAATGCGCTCCTTTTATGAACACCAGATCTTGTCTTGCCTGTTGTTCGTTTCGTTTCCATTGTGGCTACGCGTTCACGTCTGCGAAGGAGGCAGTTGCACTTAACTTGCGTCGCAGATTATGTCCAAAATTACAATTGTTTGTACTACTTTTTCTGAGTTGCGTTGTATTGTGCTGTACTCTCCCTTGTTGGCGATTTACCAAAGGTTCTACAAATATAATTGCATTGAGACTTTTGACCTATTGAAAGATTCAGAGAGATACGTTTCATGAGCAAACGACCAGCCAAACAAGTTGAGTTCGCAGCGCACTTTTATTTTATTATTTATGCATACTTTTGTCCACCAGAAAAAGCAAGTTCTTCGCTTGTGCTTGGTATTTGTCTGACAAAGAGCAAGTTCAAAAGATCATTAAAATTAAACTCATGAATAAATTATTAGTATGAGCTGAGTTCTTTGACAGGGAGAAGGAGAATTCTCTGCGATTTTCTGTCAGTACCAAAAAGAGAAAATGTTCCCCGGCACTTGACGGTGTTATTAAATTTCCAGGTTTCAATGACTTTGATTTCTTGTTTTCACTTCCACTTTCTCATTAAAGCAGAAACTTCACAGCATCACGCGGGTAATTTGTGCAAGAACATGGTTTCAAATGCAAATCGAACTGACATAATAGAAAGCGAAATGATTTCTTGCAAATTTTTGTGCACATGTCATTAATATATGATTATCTTTTTATAAATCTTATCCTTGAATGTGTTACATAATGAAAGGTGGTTGGTGCAACTTGTAAAGTTGCGAGCGATTTGATTCAGTGCATTGATAAATGCCGTGCATAATGTGCTGCGCATTGTGCATCTGTTTGATCCAAATTTTAAATCTTATCTTGAATCGTGCAATTGTTCAGACTTCTTTTGTCTGATACCGTGTTCCAATTTCAACGGTGTTGCATGCTACATTGCCATTGTCGTACCGCCGTCTTCCGTTGTCATTTTCGCATGTGGGTTGCAATCTGCGATGCCTTGGCTCGTCTCTACTCTTCCCGCTTACTGCTTGAGAGTGGCTGTGTTCCATACATTCATATCGCATCGCGTGGCGTATGTGTATCAAGTTGAATGTGATACGTGTGTCTGCCTGCGTCGCACACGTTTGTCAACAACAAATTGCACAAGGTCAACTGTAATCACACCATATGATTGTGGGATGGGATTCGCAGACTCTTTCGTCTCAAGTCGCACCTTTTTTGTTGCGTATTATCTCTTCGTGGTAGTGGCGGGGTGTGTGGCTGCTGCTCCGTGCGTTTATACGTCTGTCGGGAAACGAGCAATGCATTCACTCTCTACTCTGGCTACTTTGCTGCAAAAGTCCATTGTGCTCGTGCTTAATTAAAAAATATTCTCGTTACTACGCAATTTTTCTAGCATGCAGCGCAGATTGGGCAGCTCCTGCGCACTCTCTGCTTCTCTTGCTCCATGATGGCATGTATGGCGTGAGATATGTGATAATCTCCGTAATCTAATTATACTCTACGCTGCTCCACGTATGCGAAAGGGGTGTGCGCAAGTCGTCATAATTGCACAGTGCGTTAAAGAGAAGGAAATTGCGAGTAATGCTGAAGCAGGATGAAATCTCCAAGTAAGTCATCCGACACCCGACGCAAGTCATCTAGACCTTTTTCTGAGACCGCGCACATGTGCCTAATTTTTTGCGACAGTAATGATAATGGTAATAACATGCGCATAAACGTTTTGCTGCTTTCCTATCCCCAGTTTTATGGCTCTTCCGACGTATTCATTTAATTATTTGCGCTGCCGACAAAGGACATGGCTCAGGAGAAACAAACACACAAACAGAAGCTCCTCTTTGTCGGCCTGCTTGTCGTTTACTTTCTTGAAGAGGAAATTTTTTAGCTAAGAAACGACTGCCGAGCAGACATTTCCTCTGAAAAACACACACTATGTGGGACACACGTGCAATTATCGGGAGCCCGGCTGACGTCCTATCCTATTCTTTGTCTTGATTTTTGAATATGCGTGCACGCAAACATGAACGTCATTGAGCTGTTGAGTCTCGTCAAGTTGACCACGAAACAAAACCGACGCAGACGGAAACCAATTACCGAAATAACCTCCGACTTATCAAAGACGCAGTTGGTCGCGTCGCGTCTCCAACCATGAATTCACTTCCTGGTCTTAAACTATTATTGGCGTGGCGTAAATCTTCACAATTTTATGTTGTGCAGTGGGAGTTGGCTGCGAATGACTCTCCCTTATGAGACCAGCCTATGATGTAGGATCCATGCTCGCTGAATACAGATAAACCAAAGTGATCTCCTCAGAGTAATTTCAGATTCCTCCATTTGAGGCGATAGCTAGTTTTAAGAAAGGGAACTGTTTACCCATTAACAGAAACAGCCTAAAGAGGAAGCAGTGAATTCTAATTGTGGCTCTGCGGTGATTAAAGAGAAGTGCATCATTGCAATACGAATCCGCCTACGCACGCACCTGCATGATGGATACAGTAATGAGATGCAAATACAAATTCTAAATGCCGTGCGTCTCAAAGTCAGATGCTCATAAATGTCAGTCTAATTAATTGACTCGATTTTCTGCCAACGAAGAGCGCATGCACATGTCAACTGTTGACGGAGGCCGAGAAATATTAAGTCAATCATTCTGTCAAAAAAGTTGTCATAATACTCGGCCTGCGAGCTGAGGACGATTCGCTCACTCTCTTGCCTTTTTGTGTTGATGCACATGCCGTTGCAATCTATTTATGGAAGATCTCTAATCTTGTCTCACTAAATCAAGTACAAATAGAGCCAATCTTAATCCAATCCTCTTCTTGTCGTTGTCATTGGCTTGGGCATCATGCAAAATATTCATATTTGTAACAAATGAGGCTCTGCTCGGCTTTCTAAACTTCCAAATCTGAAGTTGTTTACTTTCTGTGCTCACTGTAATATTTCTTTGGTTGTGACTGCCATAATTCATCATCCCTTGCCCATACTCACTACTCACACGATTACCAACAAATTGTAACTTATTTGAGAGGGCATGCGGGATCAAATTATGGGAAAATTCCTACTCAATAATGCCTATATTTCTATATTGACTTGAAATTGTAAGAGCGAGGAATACAAAAATTAAAAATGCAAATTCTGTTCAGGCGGAGTCTGAATGTTGTAAACGCCAATTTTTCCAAGCTTTATGACTTCGCCAGTTCGCTTCTCATGATTTTTTCACAAAATTCTCCTATTACTCATGTAAACCAAAGCACATAGCCAACTTTTAGTTTGCAGTTCATTTATTGACACTGATATTTATGAGCTTGCCGATTTTCTCAAGACTTTTGGGCTTTGTTGTTACCTTCTGGCGGCAAGACGCACTTGGCTATTAAAATATGCTAATTTTGTGTAAATTGCAAAATTCGACCAGCTGTGATTGGCAGGGCAGGACAAACAGGACATAGTTTATGAGGTGAGACTCTTCGCATGAGAAACAACGGACGGCTTCAGCCTATTGAACCATCTCATCTCATGCTGTGAAGTATCTTGGGCCTTGTATCTGTATTGGTTACATTCAGCTCAGTGAATGAGGTCAGTTAGTAATTAGTTGCGGTTTCGACCGGGATAGAATGAAGTATGAAAATGTTTCAAAGTGTAACATCCCCCCTTGCCTCACAGTTTTTTTATTGGCTGTACAGTCTCGTAAGACGATTTACGTATCTCATCTCCATTCATTGCGAGCTGAACGTTCTCAACTGTGTTTTCAATTTGCTCAGACCATCCCTTCTCCTCGCAGCGGTAATTTATATGACATTTTGTTCGTCGCTTGTCAGAATTCGGTGCCTACATGCTGCTATAACTCGGACTCTACACGCATCTGCGTAAATTGGGGTTTAAAGATTAAAAACCCAAACTTACGTCATTTTGTCACGGGTCAAGGGTTGGCAGTTTGCAGACTGCTCAATGCCATTCTAGTTAAGAAAGATAAACTTGCTCAACGTGATGTCATTCGCATTATCAGGTGATTAATGTAAACCATCCGTTTGTTGTATGATGCCGTACGGCAACCTAAGTGCAATGAAATCGTTTGGAGTGAGCAATTCTTGCGCAACAAACTCCTCCGCACATGGAAGAATTTACACAAAATTTTCCAGAAGCTCTCGACAATGTAAATTGACCATTGGACCGCCTCAACATGGTTACTGCTTGAGAATATTGAGACCAAGATCCCGAGGATATTTACATTTGCATTGCAAACATGTTTTTGTCATGTTCGGATTAATCTTTTTCGCATCATTCCACACGCAATCCTCTGTTTACTTATACCTCGTACTTGTGACGTTTTTGCGCAATTGAGTCTTCCACTGAATTGCTGAATCACGAATCCGGACTCTATTTGAAGTTTTCCCTTTACCCTTTTAATAAATCTCTATTCAGAATAAATGTGCGGCGAATATTCAAAGGGCGTCCTTGACCACTTTGTTTTGATAGGATAGCTTTTCGCAACAGCCAGATTGACAGATCTCAAGTTGAAATCCAGTACGTTGCAGATACGCGACTGACTTTGTCTTATTTGATTAGCTGCTTCATCCGACACTTGCATCATGTTCACGTATTCAGATCGTGTAGCTCGTACCAGTTTTGTCTAGAACATTTACTCGACGTTGTCGATGTTGAGATTGGCGTCACATTGGGCAAATGATGGAATCCAGCTGTTTTTGACAGTGCAAGTGCAAATGTGAAAGCTAGCAAACATGATAATGATGCGAACAAGGGTTCATAGTGGACTGCGTTCGTCGTGTGATGCTATTTGTCGTTGAGTTTGGAAACTTTGCATTTCTAATTACAATTTACGAGGACGAGTCTCAGATGAGCTGACACCTGCAAATTATTATTTATGAGTTGGGATCTCAGGCCAAGTCGAGATAACCTTGCGCAGTGTAATGCCTCCTACGTGCAGCGTGCAGATTCGGCGATAAGTCAAGCGGTAATTGAGTGCAAACTTAGCCATACAACGCAAATCGTTGGGTGTTGAGCAATTAATTTAGATTTGATTATCTCATTCTCGTTCCGTTTACCGCGTGCTGTATGGCGAGTGTCAACGTGGCCGGCAGTGTGCAACAACTTGTTCTTAATACCTACATCGTGTCATAACTCAATCCTGTCTGCTGTCACGACGTTTGTCTTGACTCTTGACTTGCTGCACTGCGCAGCGTTGAGGTAGGATGACGCTGATGTAATTCCCTGAAGATTATTAACTCGCGTCTTGACTCGTGAGATGATCAACAAACCTCGCGAAATTAAAAATACCGTCCGTATTTGGTGATCGTGGTCGTTGTGGCTGCAAAACCCATGACTTTGGACAAGTTTTTTATATTCATGAGGTGCGAGTTTCACGACTTTTTGCAATAAATTATCCAAGAAGCTGCTGATGTAGAATAATTTCATCTCCAGGAATTTTTCCACTCACGACGCCGCACTCGAATGCCACTTGGACTTATTTTTAATTAAATTGACGAAATAATTATTTTCATCGATTGTCCTCACACAACGCCAAGACGATCTCATTACATACTCACACGCTTGTTTCCGACTCCCGTAGATTGCCAAGCCCGTAGGATTGTAATAAAATCCAACGGTCATTGCCTGGCCTTATCTGCCTTGCGCAAGCTTCTGTTTTCTTAACTTTGCTCACTTTTGCCAGCGTCTGGTCTTCTAAACTACAGAGTTTCTTATGAATTATTATTATTACATGTGGAAAGTTTTCCATTTCCCGTTCATAAATTCACATAAAAGAGAGTTAATCCACGAGTTATGTTACGCAAGTGACACTAGGCCTTAATGGTTAATAAAGTCTAACTCTTTCGCACTGTCTTGGAAAACAAACAATGAATGAATTGTTGGCTCAAGTACGACGCGACAAAACGGAATGAATGAGTGAATAAATGAATCGGTAATTGGGAGGAAAACTGACGACGTGGCAAGTCAAAGGTCACTGCATAAGCAATCGGTCTCCATTCCATTCATTCGCTTCCTTTGAATTAAATTTGCAATGCAAGTTTTGGTCTTGAGTCATTTGGACTTGGCGTCTCCATTAAGCAGGGGAATTGTGGAGGCTGACATGACAGGACATATGCAGGACAAGGATTAAATTTTACAAATGCACGTACACGTATGAACTGATCTGATTGCAAGGTCAAAAGGATTGTAATTGAATTGATTGCATTGTGAAAGCGAAATGAGGTGAAATTAAATTAAGTTGTCATGCTCTTCGAACAATGGATTTTCCTTGACGTCTATTTTGAGACGAGTACGAAATTGGAGTGTAGACTTCGATTTTGACGTTTTGATCTCAAATGAGTCATTTTTCATGGCAGCATCCACTCAAAGACTACAAACGTTTCAATTATTTACACTTTAAACTTTTATCGAGTATTGAATTGCATCATTTGATTTGGACCTGGCTAGTAATAACAAACGGCAGGGGAATTCGAGGCTCACCACGTAGAACGCAAAACAATGCAATGCTATACTGAAAGTAGGAATAAAATTTGAATTACCGAACTCATGTTTAATTCATCGGGCAAAGTGAATTGAAAGCCCTGTGATGTACCAGCGTGCACACAATAAACAACAGGAACCACGACGGAATAACATCTCCATCATTCACACCCTGCACTTACCTTCACTCTTATTGGAACCGACAGCAGAGGATTCGCATGTATCACTGTGGATTGGATTAAATTGCATTAAAATTAAATTCATTCATCCAGATGAACTCCTGTTTACAGGAAGGCCTTAATGTAATTTTATACACGCATTCTGCATGCAATTGACACCTTTTAAATGGAAATCTGACTGACTCGTGAATGATGAAGAAACTCAGAATCTCGACGTCGATGTGATTTCGAATTATGGAAATTTATACAATCTCATTCATTGGAATCAGACATTCGTCGTCCATGGACATCAACACGCATGTAATAAGGACGTATCCAAGACACGTGTGATTGACATGCTGAATAAAATTACTGTCAATTCCTGTTAAATTTGTTCGTATCTTGTTAGCATTAAACATTACGCTTGCGCCTTGCCAACCTTTTGACAGCACGCAATCACTCCAGCAGTGCAGGGCAGCTGTGAGATTTGTTAGCTTTGAGCCTCGCATGAAGTATGAGCTGCATGGATTCAGTTCAGTGGGTCAGGCCCCGATTCTCAGGAAATCAATAATAGTCGCGCCACGGATGGCGCTTTGCACAGCATGCCGGCTGTTGCTGATACAGACATAATCAAGATTAATCGATACTCTCAAACTTATTGCGGATGATGATCTTGCCACGACGACATTGTTGTGTCTTTGTGTCGCCCTCCTATTGTATGATTTATGTAACATAATAACATGTTTTCATATAAATTGTAAATTAGAGACTACAACGAACAATAAGTGCTGCGTTGTGCTAAAAGGGAGGAGTGGGTGTCAAAAATCTGTGAATCTTGCCCATATAACGTAATCCTCTTGGCTTTCTACTTTTTACGCTTTCTTTCACATTCCGGGGCCGCAGAGGTTTGACTGCATTTTTCATTTGTAATAACATGTTGGTCATCTTTATCTGCGCCTGATGAGAATACTTCACATTGTTTAGCCAACATTGCTTAATGAAGTCCTTTCGAAAGTGGACATCTTACATAATGTAAGCAGGAGAAGTGTTCAGAGTGTTCACTTATCACTAGCGAGAAGAACGCCTGGAGTTCGTTCGTCTGATCGCGAATTTGCTGAAAACGTGGCTTAGCTCATCGCGTGGCTTAATTTTTCGTGTGCATGGGCTCCGACTGCATCTACTTCTAAGGCAGTTGAGACATGAAATGTCACGATTTTGCATCATTTCTCTTTGGCAAATAATGGGAGTAATAATAATAATCGTGACAGAATTCTCTCCGTCTGTGTCCACACCACGCGGGACTCCCACTGTGCCACAGACCGACCAGCCATCCATTCAATTGCCTAAGCCTTTTGGTTATAAAGCTAAGAATTCAAGCGAATCTAAAATCTGTTACGAAAATATTTTTGTCATTCTGCATTCATCGCGTACGGCTCACTTCCATTAGTGCGTGCACTTACTCGCCACCACTCTTGACTGACTTATTGGGAGTCTGACATTTATTGGGTGATCAAACTTCCAAGGAAGTCCGTAACGAACACGTCTTCCAAGTTTTACTCGTGCAGCCTGAATAAACTTTTAGCTTTTGAGATCATTACAGTATTAGCGATGACTGCTTTGAAGTTTGTGAACTATTCCGAGTTGTACTCAAATCAAAATGTGCCGGTATTTATTTGACATTTGTAGTCCGCACAGTGTTCATTACTCAGGACCACGGAAGTGAAAAGTTTCGAGTTGTATTGAATTTATGCACGCAAAAAGTGGATCGGATGACTGCGACGGTGCCCGCACGGCACGACACTGGTTCGCATTGCATGGGAGAATTTAATTGATAATTTAATAGCTCGCTTAAACAAATGAGAATTTATGGAGCAGTCACAACCGTGCCACTGAACGCAATACACAACGCAGTCGGCGCACTCACCTTGATTTATGGCAGTAATTATTCCTGTCTGCTTTCATGCTAATTCCGTTTCTGTCATTCACACAATTATTCTTCCTTGCTCTTATCGGGTTTGAAATCTTTCAATCCATCCCATTGTGCTCGAGTTACAATTACCTGCAATTGTGATGCAGGATAATTCTGTACTCTTTCTTGCTCAAGCTGAGAAGTTGCTCAGTTGCTCTAGAACTAGAACAAATGTGTACGGGCTTGTCACTTTAATCATCGTACGTGCAGCGTGTAGCATCAATCCATCACAAAATATAGACATAACAATGGGAATTAATCTTTCACTGCACTGAGTTTAGCGGTGGTGCAATTTTATGAACTGCCTTGTGGCATATTGCGTCCTGTCTCCCTTACAGTGCCAGTGAACACGAAATTATTGGAGCTCTGGCTTTGATTGACATTGAATGTAATTTACTTGAGTTTCACGCACTCAAGTGACTTGCGTAACAAAAGAGCACAAGATGAACGAAGATGACAAAACTGCGTGAATCTTTTATGCTTATGTCTAAAAGTTTTGATTTGACTTGAGTGGAAGCAAAACAATACCGACCGAGCATCCGTCACTGCAGCGCGCGTTGGTCTTTTGGTTTGGCGTTGTGCTTCTCACTTTCTCACCACATCAGCTCTCTTCATTCACTATACGCTGCATCAACCATTGTTTTGTCAGGCTGGTTCATCTCGCCCTGCTCAGAATTTTTGTGGCTATGGTATGATCCTTGAAGAAATCAGAGCGAGTAAGGAGACCAATAATTAGACATGCGAAGTTTCAGGATGATTGAATAATTGTGAACTGATCCGTCCTTGCCAAAACCAAAGTTCGTTGGTGGGCCAACTCAGCCAGTGCAGCCGCAAGAGTTTTAAAATAGCATAAACCGTCTTTTAAAGTTCAAAGCTCATTGCTCCGGGAGGCCAGCTTCTTAATTTTAATTGACATCGAACGAGCCGTCTTGCATTCATTCACTTGTCAATGTTGCAGCACGCACTACACTCGGGTTCCGTCCAAGGAGTAAATGATGGATAGTTTGCACGTGCATTAATCTCTCATTACCCCATTCATCAGCGTCTCCACTTAACCCCTGCCAAGTTTTATTTCATTACCTCCGCACGCAGCCCTGCCTTGGTTCAAATGCAAAAGTAGGATTTCATTCATTAGTCGCCTCATTCTTTTGTTAAAGGCGAAAGGCGCCGGCTTAACGACTTGGAAATGTACAATCATGCATAATTACATCAGCGTAGTGCGTTTACCATTTTCATGATGCTGATTGTGGTCAGAATCGCAGATGTTCTATTGGTTTATTTCAGGGCTTTGACTTTGATTGCTGCCGTCATTCATACATTTTATTGGCACATGATCGGAAACACAACATCAGTGAAAATACGTCTCAGCTTCTTTTGAAGACTCTCAAAACCTTTAAAGAGTCAAACTATTCAAATATTCGGTGATTGACCTTTTCTGCATGATTTCCTGCAAAAGTGTCTCCGCGCAGTCGCACTCAATCACAGATTTGTTATTCCTTTTTATGACATTTATTATCTGTAAGGAGAGTAACATGTGGAATAAAGAACATCTGTTCCGTATGGTGCCTTGATTGTATGCCAAGATTAATTAGAGTCCAAACGCTATACAATTGAGCGTACGTGCCATCCGAGTTTCTCTGTTCTTCACACATCGAAATTCGATTCAATGTCAATTACATACACGGCAAAGGCGAAAGGTCTACGAATCCGAGTTGTCCTGTTGTCGCGTGAAGTTGATGACTTCTCTATGCCGAATGCCAACTCAAGGTATTTAACAGGCCAGGCTCGAATTAATTCCGTGAACCAGAGATTAAGTTCAACCCAACGTCGCCATACGCATTTCCGCATTTATTGTAAAAATAAATAATAACATTCGAATTGAAAGAAAGAAAGGAGGCTGCTGCTGTGAGGCTTCTCTGAGTCTGAAAGAACTAAATCATAAAACGCAAGCGTCTTTGACACAATGTAACACCCGTACGAGCATTCATTTGTGCTCAAGGGAGAACGGAGCGATTCGAAAGGAGGATTTGGCTGATGAGTATGAGCTTGAGCGTGAAGAAAGAAAAAAGTTGCAACTTCAGCCTGCCTTTTGGCAAGGTGCATTGACTCAAGACTGTGCAAAATATTTTGTATGTGTTTCCAAATTCTCCTGTTTTGATTTCGATGTTTGTTCGTTTGACTTTTACATGAGTCTCTGAGTCCCGGGTTATGTTTCTCCGTTTGCTCCTGTCAAGCGTAAGCAAACGAGCTTCTCATCCATCCCGACGCTCGCCTGATTACTTTGAGCCAGGCACTGCGCGAGAAATTCAATGGACTTTTTTTCTTTCGTATACGTACTTACGTAAACGCGTAAGCGCGTCTCAATTCAGCGGAATCCATCGTACGTTCTGCTGCTTCTGGATTGTGCAAACCAATCAAAAGTGTTTCGCAATTAAAGTCTGTAAAGTCTCATAATAATGGTTGAATTGTCTCTTAAAGTTGATTTTTTCCTTTTCATCTTTGTCGTTGAAAAACAATGCGACACGACGCACAGGACATTCATAGTATATAAACAACGTGAAATGCGTCGCAGTTGAAACTGATGACAAGGGCGTACGTTGCGTGACTTTTGCACATTTCGCGTTTTGGTTCCACGGAGAGGCAGAGAAGGCAGATCCAGATTTTAGCATACGGCGTGGGATATGGGGAGAATGCGCACGCTGGACTGTATCATTACGGGTGGGTGCATGTGGGAAATAATTGACTCGGCACGAGTCGAGACTCCGAATCGCAAACTTCATAAATTAATATTTTTCCGCCTCTCCAACCTGCAAAGGTGACGCGACGGCGGTTTGACCTTCGTGTCCTTCTTTCGTACTGATGTTCTCGTGCGCTTTACGTTCATTTCGGGCATAAACGCACGCTCAGAAGCCTACTGAATACATTGTTAACAATCAAAGCCCAAGCAAATGGCAAATCTAGCGATTAGTATGAGGAAAAGGTCACGAGATATTTCATACTCTTATGATTATGGTAATGGCGTTTGGAAGAGCGAGCAGGCAGTCGGACGCCTGTCGTGCTGTGAAAAATACTACGGCAAAATTCCCCAGCACAAATCCACTTGCATAATGACAAGGAGCGGGTTAAACTATTCAGTGTAATTGGCTAATTTTTGCATGGTTAATCAGAAATAAGTACGCACTCTATGCATGAAATTAAAAGCCGTTTTATATATTTGCACGAACTCCATTCTCTCTCTGCTTTCTTCTGGAGTGAGAATTTAATGAATATTCCTGTTACATTACTGTTAGTGTCGTCTCGACTTATTCGAAGCTCATTACTAATGACCAATTTACTGCTAATAATGAAAGCTTCGTCACGTCGCGTTTGACTTGAGAAAAACGAGCGAGCGTGCCTGAAGCAGGTCTTACTGTGTTGTGCACGTTTAATTCAAATCAGTGCAATATGCTACGAGAGCAAGAGCGAGTACAACGTGAGCAGCAGAAATTCATTGCATCGTACACGTAGAGAGTTGTGCCGTGGCCTGGTCTGACTGTTGTAGCTGGCAGTTAGCGTTGTTAGTTATCCCTAAGCCCAAAGTGCACAACTCCACATTATGTATAATAACGTGCGTTATTATTTGGCAAACACTTAACTGCTCTTGTAGTTTTTCCTTTCTTTTAACATTATCCCCCGACGAGCAAGCTTCTGAGCACTTGCAATATTCACGGCTGCCTTGCTGTCAGTTTTTCGCAGAGATTCAACGCGTGATTACTATTTCATCATCTGTCTCAACTTGTGCAAACAAAACATTGCGAATCAGACGTGCACATTTTGCAAACGTTTTCACGAGAGACTTGACACATTTTGCTTGGTGTTTTTAACTGCTAACTCTACGTTTTACAAGTTTATTTCACCCTTGAAGGCGCGCAGTGCAAACCAGTAACGCGAACGTCCAGGGAATCTGAGACAGAATGGCCAGCAAAGTGAATTCCAAAATGACGTGCTTTTCCATGAGCCCTCCAAAGTATCGTAAAACAGTCGGAGGCTTAACGTACCCGAAACTCAACTTTCAGAACTATAGTCATAATCAGAGCCCTATTGTCAGTGATCGCAACAGTCGAAATTCTCCGAGTGCAGCTGGTGGCACCCACAACGGTGCATTCGGGTCTTGCAACTCCAACAATGGTAGTTCTAGTAATTCACATCACTTTATTGTTCTGAAAGGATTATCACATCTTGTTGTTACTTGTCGTTGTGTAGTGAGACGAATTTATTTTGCAATTCCTTGGCCATGGTAAGTTCTCTCCTGCTCCTTTCTCATTGTTATCAATTTCAGTCGCATTGTTTGAGAGTCGTGAACGTGGAGTATCACGTTCGATTGTGGCTGCTGATGTCAGGCGTCTTTGCTTAATGAGAGAAATTCATCTGTTCACAAAGATATTCAATCAGTCGACAAAAGTCTTAAATTGAAGAAGCATGTTGCAGCGTTCAATTGCGAGGCTGTAATTATAGCTTGCAGATGCTTTCAGCTTTCTTGTCGATAAATTTTATTTGTTATTAGTTTATGACTCTAATTTGTCTCATGAAATACATCAACTCTCAAATTACACGAAAACCAAGCCACGATTGATTGCACGCCTCGCATCCTCCCGTCCCATAAAGACTTAATTTCATGTTGCTTGTCTTTAGCATTTTGACTTTCATATTTATTATAACAAATTGGAGAATTTGCGTTTCACGACACAAAAGATGTCGAAACTTGAGACACGTTCACGAAAGGCGAGCGCCGAGCCGTCTCTGCAGGGCGAGGCAGTGCGACAATGGAATGCCACGAGAAGCTGAGGGTGATTTAGTGCACTGCAAATTCCTTTTTTAAGTTGAAACGCACAGAATCATGAATGGCTGTAATTATCCTCTTTACGAGAGACTCGAACAATACCGTCGCTGAGATTTTGCAATCTAAATTACTTGTTCATGAATAAATCGCAGGCAAAGTCGTTTGTTTTAATTTTTGTCGTGGAATAAATTTCCTATAATTAAATTGAAAGCAAAGAACTGAGGTAGTAGGGCAATTGTGATGCATGCGATCTGCAATACAGTACAGAAGCCAGGTAATGCAACACGGCACAAGCCGATACTGTGGCTAATTCAATCAGGACTTAAAATCTGATTTTCAAGAAAATTTTAAGCAAGTAAGTAAATGGTAAAAAAATAATAACAATTAAAATTCACGGTTTCGAAAAACAAGGCTGTTGTTGAAATTTGCGAAATTTCGGTCTAATATCAAGCTTTGTATGCTTGAACTGAGCCGGTGATAAAAAGTAATGTTTTTGTTTTGAGTGCATTTATTATTAAAAGAGTTTACAAGCTCAAAGTTTGCCACATCTTAGCACTCAGTTCTTTCCGACATCCTTTTACTCGTTACGTAACACGTCAATTGCTTTCTTCGTTAAAAAAATCTTTTTGTTACACGGATCATTGAAAATTGGGTCGGTTGGCGACTGTTTCACCTCCACCGCTCTGTGATCCTGTTGGTTGTTTTGGGGTTTGACTTATTTGCGAAAAATAAAGTCGTTTCGCTCGAGAGTAGTAAAGGAGATTTATCAGGAACGCGTGAGCGAAGAGGTTTAGTGGAAAATCGATACTGTTCAGGATCCTAGAAAGAAAGAGCGTCATTCCCATATTCGTATAACTGGGTCTGAGAGGTGAACTTTTCTTGTATTACGAAAACGGCAGAAAGGATTAGGCTGAAGATTTAGTTGAAAGGTTGATTGACTAAGTGTAATTTTTTGTACGCAGCCTCGGAATGCGTATTATGGCCTGGTCAAGCGAATCAAGTTAACTGTTATCGTCGAGTCTCGCATGGTTGCCTGTGGGCGCACTCCTTTGCACTTCGTGCTCGGTACGAAAAGATCATGATCAGACTGAATAGGAAAATGTGGTTGAGTAAGTACAAAGCATGGGAGAAAAGTGCAATGAATGAGTTGCACATTTATTGCAATTCGCAAGACTGAGCCAACATGCGACCTGCGAAGCGAAAAGGCTTTAGGCTAGGTCTCGTCCGCTGTTGTAAAGGTTCGTGTGTCGTGCGATGCAGATTAAGATTCTGCTCTCGTGTTGTGAACTATGTCATTTTTCATACACACGTTGAGAGAATGTTGGCTAAGTGAAGATCCTGGATTACTTCCGGAATATTTTCTCTCTTTCTTTTATGGTGTTGTGCCATATTAATGCACAAGAGTTTTAACTGGTTGTTTTCGCACTGCGGTCTTGACAGCCATGCACGCATAGGAAAGTCTCGTTAGCTGAGGTCATGTCCCTCTGCGAGCATGCAAAACGCACGGGCACAAGCATGGGCTTTTAATTATATTTTATGGTGCGCTACGCTTTTCAGCGTTATTATTCTTATTGTAAAAATCAAAATGCATAAGGAAAAGGAGCACACCAGAACGCTGCGCAGGATACGATTCCGTCCTCAGGTGGTATAAACACAACTGTATTCATCGTTGGACCAAGTGTACAAACGCAAATGCCAACTTTGTCTCTTCTCTCGTAGTTTGCATTGCAAATTTCTGCATATTGTAATTTAGCAGAAACAGCTGTACTGATCCCTTTCGAGACTCGGCTTCCCATTATGCTTAATGAATGTGTCGCAAAATGGCAAAATAATGAAACACCACAGAACAAAATATACAACAGACGCCGTCAGAAGTGCAGTGACCGATATTAAATATTACACAAAAGTAACGTAGTACCAAACTCATAAAATTAGATTAGACCAGCATGCTGGCTGCTGGCTCGCGTCGCTCCGCTGAAGTGTGCTGCCAGGCTCATTTTTTGCTTTCATCCTCAGTTCGGATAACCGGCGACTGCTGGGCTGCTTCTGCCACTAAAACCCGGCAAACGGTTTTTCTTTTGGTGAAATTTCGAGGCGATCAGTCTGGTCGGATGTCTGCAATGCAGACATGGCCAATGTAAAATGCTATTAATACGTCGTCGATGTATGCATACTAATGCAATATGCGCGGCATGCGTCGCGTGGGGCAACGCGTTGTAAAATCCGTTACTGACTGATGGTTTGCAAGATATACTCAGATAGCACGAGCCGCGCCTGTTTCTCTGTTAGTTTACGTTCCTTTTCTTACTTCCTAGCATACACAAATAATATGAAAGTAGTTCTCATAATTTGTTATTATTTTGAGAATTATTGAACGATGAACTTAAGTAAATAGATTCTCTCATCCCATTCCGCATGTGTTGCATGCCTAATTTCTTCTCGAGAATGAGAATACAAATTGCGAATTCCGAGTAATCCTCGCGCAGATTTTAATTCTACGTAAGAATACTAATATTAATAGCTCGCTCGCCGACTGTAGGAAATCTAATTCTTCGCATTTCATTGGAATTTGCAACGTTGTTATTTCGTTCCCATTTTTATCACTTGTCAAGGATCCCCAACACCAATTTCGTTTGGACTTGGCAGATTTGGCAAGATTTATGACTGAGTTAGCAAAGCGTAGCAATCAATTTTGTACGTAACGAGCACAGGAATTCCATTTGCCGCGTTTATATAAGTTGACAAGTATGGGGCACATGACTGAACAAACGAACGCGTGCGTCAGAATTATGCACGGATACAAATACAATGTAACAGTCTGTCTTGTGACCTTCACAGAGTTTAATATAATTTGTGAGGAATATGTAATTACATAAGTTGGTTAGGTTTGCACTGAATTGCAGTGTGCCTGTGCCCTTTCGCAGACTGCTCTGCTGTCAAAGCATGGTCATAATTACGTGCTTCCTGTTCTTTGACAAGATTGACTTGTAAAGGCTGTGCGAGGTTTTTGGAAACTAATTTCATTACTGCATTATTGCAATACCACGCCTGCTACAGGCTACAGCATTAACCCAATTTTGGCAAGTGGAAATTACATTTTTCTGGTTCAATTCGGCTCTAAAAATTCAGCAAAAACTGAATCAGTTTAAAGTCGGGGTAATAAAATTCTCTGCGTGCGAGGTGTCAAAGAAGTCATAAATTACTAATACGAAATTAACCTTTAACATGGCCCATATACACCCGTACGTTCTCAGAGCAGAGTAGAGCAGGATGCTGCCTTGAATTAAGTTCGGATTTTACCGTGCCTAATATTTTGAAAATTATATTAACCTCAAGGTCCCAAGTCATGATCAATTGCTGTATTAACAAGAAACAAGCGTTGTCTTACGCGTTTCGTATTACGCTCTTGTGCACTGTAAACAACATCTTTCTCATAATGAAACTAAATTACTCAATAATTCACATGCGTGAGCACTGTAAGACTTTTACGTGCAAACTTGTTCAGACTCATGCATTATTTCGCGCTTTATGACCGAGCAGAATTAAGCCATTGTTTTCAACTCTGCCTAAAAGATTCCATAATATTTAATAACTCCCCAAAAAATAAACACTCACATTGATGTTGATCGAAGAAGCTGATTGCGTCCGACCTGTGTTCTGATTATATTTATAAATGAGGAGAGCTGCCAGAGCAAGCGAGCAAGAAAAAAGTACCGCTGCATATCCTTAACCTCAATCTTTTTTGCAACCGGATGAAAGAGTTCCTTTTATAATGTATGCGCCAGAATTATGATGCTGCATTACATGGATCGCTGCAGAATTTAGCTGCGCTGCGCTCATGATTAGTGACATGCAACACAGCAGGCAGACTCCAAAACACCTTGTGTGTGTAGTTTATATTCCTATGAGCACCTTCCGCCTGTACGCGCAAAAATCTGTAGATTCCTTGAAAAATGCGATTACAAAATCACGGCAAGTTTATTGTAAAAACTCGCGAATTTTATTTCCGTTCGGCTGCAACGTGCCAAGCATTGTGGCTGCGAGTCATGGACAAACCAGTTTTTCATAAAGTGAAGGATTGAGGAGTCTGCTGCATGTCTGTTGCATTGTACCAGACTCACCCCATCGTACAAAGTGCAGACTGAAGCCTCTCAAGTCGGTCAGTACGAGATTTAATAAGGATGCGGAGATTAAGAAGCATTGTTCAGAGATTGGAGCTGGGAGCAGCTGAGATAATGGCTCGATACGTGAGACAAAGTTTATAAAGCGAATGCGTACTAATGATATCATGGTGGTTAATTTCTGACTCCTCGACGAGAAAAGTTTTGTCTTTCCGTTTCTTGATATATTCAGACGCGCATTATGTATAGAGCACAGCACATCAATCATATTTACCATTGTGATCCTATCTGGTGTTGAAAATATGGGTCTCCGATACTCGACTGACTCGTTGGCAAAGTCAGGCTCGGTCTGCATTAACGACAATGACAATTAAGCCCCGGTGTAGCAGGAAGGAAGGATGAAAACATGTGAATTAGGAGCCTAATGCAAAGATCGGAGATTAAGCACCACGCATAAGCATGTGACTAATTAGGTGCATTTATCAAATGTTTCACGCTAGCCTCGATTAGAACCTACCGAAGACGAAGATGCTCATTGTCATTCCCTTCTGTTTGCATTAGCGTTGGCTAATTTTAGTGCCACCGCAAGCGCTGGCCTTTATTTGCTCTTCCTCTTAGTTTCTTGTGACATTAAACAATGAAAACCTTCCAATTCAAGTAGCCAAAGATGCAGACTCTTAAGATGCACTTGGAAGACAAAAAGACATTAAACGAATTGACACTTGTGAGTCCAATGTCAAGTTTCACGTGCCTTTGTGTTTGCATTTCACTTTTGCTCTTTCTTACATCATCGCTGTTGGCATTCAATCATTTACTTAAGGTGTTTCATCATCATCGTTGTGAGTTCAAGTTCTCGAGGCGATACAATAGAACGTGACATTATTTTTCAATCATAAATATAAATCACTCTTATACCATTGCATTGTGCGCCTGACTGGCTGCTGCGCTACTGCATTATCGAGCATTGTGAGTGTGTATAGCGAAAACTGCTTGACAACTTTTGATTTTTATCGCATTGGAATTGCAGTGTGGTAATTGGCGCATGCCTGGTTGGCTTCGCTGCGCTGCAACTGCAGCGAGTGTCACTCTGCATTAAAGGCGAAGGGTTATGGCGTCTGTCATGTGCATGATGAATAGATTGAAAGGCAAGGCACAGATTAATTGGCGAGATTTGGGATGAACTTGGACTTCTATATAAGAGCATGTACTACATCGCCTCATTAAGAAAACACTGGTTGCAATGCCACAGACATGATACTCGATCCTCTGAGCAAGTTCACTCCCCACGCATTTCGTTCCCAATACAACTCGACTTCTTTTCAGAAAAGAGCAAATGACAACGCGTCGAACGCGTTCATCGCGATGCTGTGTGACTCTGCTGATCTCTGAGACCAGTTCGTGCTCTTTCTTTCTGCGACGCATTTCGCAATGGCGTGCGAAGACGAGGAGGAAGGAAGTATTCTTTGTTCGACGACTGAGGGTCATTGTGTGCAGGACGCGCTCGCGAATTGCGAGTCATTCAGTTGAAACCCCGTTCAAATCTGGCATTTCTTTTGAAAGCAATCCCTTAACCTTACATCCTTATCTCGGTTCACACTTCACACACACGCATTCACGTTCGTCTCGTCATCCGAGTGGATATAAATTTTTTACACTTATACGGTGGTTAGTTTGACGATCATGTGGCAAGAGAGCCAGAGTCAGGAAACTTGCGAATTTCAGAACAGATTTTATGGGCAGTTATTTGTTCGCACCGCTCCATTACTCTGAAACATGCCCACGTTCAGATTCGAGTTTATTTTCATGTTCGGCAGTTTTTACGACGATGCTTTGATGACAAACTCCTTTTATTCGACTGCGATCTGAATTTAAGACCGTGCTTCGCTCTTTCCGTTCGAGGGAACGAATTGCGCACGTCTTTCTGCACCTCACCAGATGACTTCCGCGAAAGCAAAGGAAATTGAACGTTGGGTGACGTGTTATTGATTTCACGTGTGCTAACTGTTTCCTACAACGCGCATTGAGATGCGGTGATATTTGAAGGCTAAGGGTGCGTTACTATTTATTTAATTGCTGATACGTTTTGTCGTTTCCTTTCCACATTAGTCTCGAACCCTATCGCTTCGTGTTGTTATTGTCTGGATCAATTACATACGCTTCAGAAGTACGTGCCTCTGCTTCTTTCGGCGACGCGAGGTGCTCAGGTGGTCTTGCCATATCGAATGACCTTTTATCAATTCCCGTAAACATTCGGAAGTTGTGAGCATTTAAATGCGCATGACATTTCAAAGCCGTCTTGCACGAGATTCTTCATGAAGAGAGTAAACAAGAGATCAAAGAAACACGAAAGGGAGGCACCCAACGCGCGCAGGAACTGTGCAAGCAATAAATAAGCTCAAACTTTCTAGAAGATGCGGGGTAAATTGCTGTCGCTGTACTCCTTCTAAAATTTCCTGCCTGGGCGAAAAGAAAAGGAGCGTGTATGAATTATGCTTCGAAATGAGTAATTTCTGGCTGTTCAGGTCATAAAATACAACAATGCGAGATTGCCTTTCTCATTCATTAGAATCGAATTGTTTCCGCCGTTGCTGATGTCTAATGCGCGAGTACAAGAACGCATAAATTGTCGCCGTCTTCTCATTTTGTCAAACGTGTCTCTCTAACACTAAAGACACTAACGAGATTTTAAGTTTATCTATAAAAAGGACTGGCACACCTTTAAAAGGAGATGAGAAACAACGCCCCGTCATTTGCACGAGAACAGGAACGAAGCAGCAGCGCACTGTGACGTGCTTCGATGAAACCATTTCAGAGAGAACAATGAGGCTCTACCTGCTCTTTACCGCGTTAATAGTGGGCCTCAATCGAGAGAGTTGAGACGTGCTTGACAATAAAAAACGTGCTCGTTGCCGTCGTTGTAGGACGGTTATTATGGATTTATTGAAGGCACTCGAAAGATGGCAAGCAGGAATTGACATTTAAGAGACTATGAAAATGCTGTTGACACTGATAATTTCTTGCAGCGTAATCAGTCTGGAGGAAGCTTGTGGAGGCCGTGAGCGATTAGAGTTCCCTACCCAATCTTCTTTCTTCATTCATTCTTCTTTCCAACTGGTGCGTATAATTCGAGTTTGAGTTCCGTACGTGTTCGACTTTGGAAAGTGCAATATGGCATTTGCTAATTACGAAGTAAAGAAGCCAGCGTACATAAAAATAGCCTGAAAGTTCAATGAATTATGCACGTGAATAAATTACATGTTCCTAAATGAAAGTCGGCTTATCTTAAGTCAGCACTTTCGCTTCCATTTTTACGACCGGACAGGCCTTGGGTGGTTTCTTAACCCCTGCCAGATATCAAATGACAGGACACAGAAACAAAAACCAATCTTTACGGCACTCCCTTTGTATCTTAGCCTGAGTGGCGAGTGTGAGTGGGTTGAACGGACAGGACGACACAGGTGCCGCATGCACAAATGATGTCTGGAAACTTTGAAAGGAATTGCTTGTTGCTTGTCCAGTTGACTGTTACAAATTGTATTTTCTGACACATCATTTTACCCGAACGAACCTTATCATTTTTCGCTTCGATTCAATTTCTTCAGGAAATGTTCTATTTTAGGCGAGGTTAAGTTCAATAAATCATGTGAAAATCCTGTGATTCTGCATAAAATCTCACATCTCTCCGACACACGTGTTCTTTTTATGAACGTTAAGATAGACAGACCATTAAAGGTGAAAGCTTGTGTTGCAGATTTTGTCGGAAAATGTCTTTTGTGAATTCAATAAAATTTCACTACAAGGCTGCTATTTGGCCTGAGTAGAATGACGAAGGGAGAAGCGTGCAAAAATAATCCCCACTCACAAACCGCTGTTGGCAACATTACACAAAATTTTCCTCTCGTCTCCAAAATTTCTTACTTATGCCATACACAAAATTAATCCACGAACAAGCAATAAGGATGCTCACGCATCGACTTCAACAGATTTGTTCTTGCACAAAAGACCAGGTCACTCTCAAGGAAAAACAGTTTCAGATGTAACTAGGTAAATGTGTTGATACTCTTAAAGAGCCGAAATCTGGGCAAAGCACCGACGACACAGATTCGGTATGTTTCTTCAAGAAAAACATAGACGTGCCGTTTATATGTTACCAAGAATTTGAGGAGGAAAACGGTGGTTGCTTGGAACTGAATCGAGGTTATTTCCTCAATACTCAATCCAGTTTGTACGCGTACCTACAAAGCGTTGTCAGGCTGATAAATGCACCCATGCCAATATTCATTTTGTTCGCCGTCTTTTGTTTACCGCCGTCTGCTTCATGTTCACTCAGCTTCTACCCGTGTCCATGTCGTATGAATTTGTAGGAGGTGAAACGAATCCATCAACCTCTTCTGATTTATTTGTCTTGCATCCACACTCACGCATTCAACTAAGCATATGGGAGGATTCTCGCTATGCCAATAAGAGAAAATCACTTTGTGATTGGCGAGGAAAGCTGCTTTCACCAATTCTCTGTGGCCATCGTCCACGAGCCGCTCTCCGTCTGTGCAAGGCACTCACATTGAGCCAGCGGTGGCAGGTCAATTTTATCATTGATTGAGTACGTCATTCGAGTTCTTAGAACCCATGTCTTTTTTGTGTTCTTTGCTATACTCAAGCGTGCCGGCGCAAAAAGAACCGCAAAGCTTTGCAGCGCATTTCCTCACGCCCAAATAAGGCCCGTTTCACCGTCATTTGCGACGAATTTAGTTGCTTTGGAATTTCTGTTCGTGTAAAATCCGCATGTCATACTTCCTGCTGCTCGTATAAAGCTAAAAGTATCAACTCACATCGTCGCACCTGCACCGAGGAGATGAGTCAGGCGGATAACGTGCGTTAAAGATCTACCCGAAACACACTTACGAATTATCAGAGGAAAATTCGTGCCTGCTCAGTCGTTAATTTGAGGACATGCAAGAGGATGGCCCGATAATTTCGCACAAACATGAGATTTGAGCGCTAGACGATGATTTTCGCAAGTGGAAGCGAATAAATTTAATGATTGTGCTAATTGCTACTTTATATAAGATCTTCCTCGAGCACAGTCATTCTCTAAATTAAAAGTAACGACTTGCGAAGAACAGAGAGCATTAATTATTGTACTTGAGACCTGAACGTGATAATCGTGATGCGGATCGTAAAATTCGTAACACACCACGCAGAAATGGCGCAGGTATTGCTTGCTTGTGCGAAAGTTTGCTGTTGTCTAATAATAACGTATCGCTGATTTCAGCATTCGTCCTGGGGAATTAATCATTCGTTTCATTATCTTTGATATTGAAGGACAGACCCGAGTCGAGGGAGGATGAGTTGTGCGAGTGTGAGAACATGGCAAAAACCTATAAAACGTGTTTGCACTTGATAGCGTTCGCCGATCCACCTGACGACGTGGTGATAAGAGCATAAGCCATTTTTCGCTTGTCATAATAAAGGACTTGGTCGACGTTTTTATATCTCGAAATTTGAGTAGTGCGAATTATAATATTGATGATTGCGACAAGACAAGGGCTCAGTGCGTGGATTTCCAACTGGTGAAACTTCAGTTCAGTTGGATCTTGTCGTTGGCGAGTGGAGTACCGTCGCTTTGTCACGCTTAAAATTCACTCGTCGTTCGTTCTCAGTTCTAGTTCCTTGTGTACCTGGCTAGCTGGCTGGCCCTGGCTCGCATTGATATTCTGTGAATACTAATTAGCTCTAGACTCGGTCTTGGCATTGAAAATCTGTGCTGTGAGCGTCAGCGTTTCGATTTCATTAATGCAAGCGGCGTGCCGTGGTGTGTAAAAGGTTTTTATGATTTTGAGGAGATACTATAAACCAGAGTTTCATTGTGTTTTGTGTTCCACGCGAAATTAAGGCAATCAATACAGAAGTATTCAGATCAGGAGTATTTATTATGGGCCTCATTAACGCACTGCATCACTTGAGCGCAGGAGAGGAGAAGGTCAGATGATTATTAATCACCTCACAAAGTGGCAGAGCAGGGCGCACGAGAAAGAGTAGCACGTCATGTGTAATAAAATGTGTGATCATGATTAAATCAGAGTGCTGCAATTAGCAACAAAATCCGTCACTCACTCGCACGTTCATGTCTCGGCTCTACGATTCGTGCATGGAAGTTTTTACCTCTTGTTGTGGAAGTGCGGCTGATCGAAGACGAAGCAGAAAGTCGCACTCACTTTGTAAAGACAATCGCGGTGATTCCTCCGACTTTAATGAAGGACCTTACGTGAGTTCTGAGAGTGAGAAGCTAGCTAAGAGTGACATCGCGAGCATGACCGCACACAACGGCGTCGGTCACATTACCTTTCGGGACGGTGCGAATGGTGCTCGAGTGCACACGGTGACCGGTGAAAACAGTAGCATGGCGAAGGATCAGAACCGTCCGTCACCCAACGGTGATGGGAAATTGAAGTCTGCATCTGCCAAGAACGGAGGAAACGGATCGGCCCTTGTCACCAACGTTCAAGACAAATTATTTGACGGGTTGATGAAACTTTTTTCGGACACTTTGGAATCTCTTGTCTTTGTGCTGTGTCCAGTCGGGTCAGTTTCTCACGGGAAGGTTCACATCACATTCGTTTTGTGCACTGTTCATCTGCCCTCGTTTTTGTCCTTTCTTGACTTTCTTCTGGCTGCAAATAAGAAATCAGGGGCTAGCGTACGCTCTTTGGCGATTCTGTAATCCACAATCTTTCAGACGTCTCTAGTTTTGTAATGTCATGGCACAACTGCATGTGATCATGAATTTAGTTGTTAATTGTGACCGAGTAATCGCTTTTGTTACAGTCTATTTATGAGGCGAAGTGAAACCGCTCCAAACTCGACTTGTTTACTCCTTCTCTGGTTTCCTTCGTGCAACGAAGCCTTACTCCAAGTCAAGTAAATCTGAAATTAGCATACGAGCCCCTACCTCGGGACAGGAATTGAGCATTGTCTCAAAATTTGACCATATTTAATACGCCGTTCACTTCACGACTAATTAATTTATACAGAGTCACGACCTGCATCCAAGATTTGCAATGTCTCAATTTGCCATGCTCATGAGTTTGTGAGTCTCAGGGACTCTCGACTTCTCAAGGTGTAGATTTGAAACAGATTTGATTGGGAATTGTATTTGGCACTGAGTAGGACTGCAATCATGGAAAAATGCACTCCATGAATTTCGTGGTGATAGCAGAAATATTCAATAGTCTCCATGTGTGGGATAGCCCGCCATTGTGAGCTATGCGGATATCTCGGACCACACACGCAAAAATTATCGCACTGCTATTACAAGCGTAGGTGACTAATTATCAGCAAGGCCCGAATGAGATTCCCGAGCCCCACAGGATAAACCTTGATACTTTATTTGCATTAGCCAGAAAAGGAATGAGTGACAAGTGGCTGCCCATTTATCGATAATTCAATTTACGCCACGCTGGACTTGGCATTGCTAAATTGCGAGGATATGAAGAAGAATACAGCTAACGCTCTGTGCTTATGCTTTCATGCTCATGTCATGTGCTGAGACTCTCCAGCTTGAATTCTCTCAACTTTTCGCTTAACCAACCTTACAAAAGTCGACTCCAATCTAACTGACTCTGTTTTTTTGTTTGATTACAGGAAAGCCCGGCGAAAAGAGAAAGATCCTGGGTCCAGTGGCGGCGTTGGGGGCGACGAGGGAAAGTTGTACTTGCAGTCGGCGCTTCTCGAGAAGCACGTTAATGAGACTGAACTTAGTCGGCTGGTTGCAATGCCAGAAGGAATCGATGAAAATGAATGGATTGCATCTCACAGTAAGTCTGGGACCCGCCCTGCTTATCTTAATCCCGCGTTCCCGTCCTTGTTCAAAGTTGCTAACAGTCTGCCTTCGTTTTGCAGCCATTAGTCTGTTTGAGCACGTGAATCTAATCTATGGAACTATTTCCGAGTACTGTACCTCAACCACCTGCCCTGATATGACTGCTCCCTGCACCAGGTGAGTAACTTCGACGAGATAAGATTTGGACTTGTGGGTAAAAGCGTAATTGTCTGTGATTAACAAGTTAACGGGCTTCGTCGTAATTCCTTGTCGAACAACACTTGAAATGTCATGCCATGGATAGCGTTTAACTCAGCCTTTGTGTTATTGCTACCGTTTCTGTGGTTTTCTATTGCGTACTATATGACATTGAGTTTGAGTATCCACGTCCGTCAAATTTCGATAATGGCCTTGATTACATTACATGCATGAAAATGAAAAAGTAACCAAATTGCTAATTTTTTGCAGAAACTATCTGTGGTTTGATGAGAAAGGGAAGAAAGTAAAAGTGGCCGCACCACAGTACATTGACTACGTCATGACTTTTATTCAAAAGACTATTATGGATGAATCTATATTTCCAACCAAATCCAGTAAGTCCACACCTGGTTTTGACCCACGCCCTTGGGCGATGATTGGCTCGATTTGTGTTAATGAGATCTTTGTCTTTTTTTTTTAAAGCCAATGCATTTCCTAGCTCTTTTATGCCATTCGTGAAGAAGATATTTCGTCTGCTGTTTCACGTGATCGCTCATATTTATCACAGTCACTTTCGACAAATTGTGCTCCTTAGCCTTCATGCCCATCTCAACTGTGTGTTTGCGCACTTCACAATGTTTAACGAAGCATTTAAATTAGTAGAGGAAAAAGAAACCGAAGTCCTTCAGGTAAGTATTTTCTGTTCGTATTTAGTATGAGAACTTGCTTGAATCCATTTTAACCTTTGTCTATGTTTGTGTTTGCAGGACTTGGCACTCGCCATGAAGCTAAAATGTGATCTGATAGTGGAAGACGATCCTATGAATAGCGAATCCAATAAGGAAAATATTCTGTCCAAATCATCTTCTTCTCATGGAGCGTTCCCTTCGTCGCATGCTGGTTCCAGTGGGACTTCGAACGCCGCAAGTTCCTCCACGTCGTCGTTTAGTCCAACATCAGAAGGCTCACTTCTCATGAAGGAGCCTGCCTTAGTCAGCATCTCCTCAGCCTCGCGCTAACTGGGGAGGGTCGAGCAAGCAGATGTTTATTTTGGATTCTCCGCGACAGAAACAAATGCTATTCACATCAATCAAAATTCTAGACTAGCAACCGAGAAGCAAATCATTATTTTAAGCTCTAAAAGCATCAAATTTAACTTTGGGGGTAACTTGTTCATTTAAGCGTAAAGTAGCATTTCGAAAATGTCGATTGAGTTGCCACAATTTCCATATCGATGGAGCCGCATTAGAATAGCCAAGTTTAGTTAAGTAAATAGGCAGGCTGATAGCCAAGTCAACTTGATTGAATGTCCAATTAAAATACAATATTTGTAAACCTTCTAACTCATCAGCGTTGTTGTACCTGCTCCCTCTCCTTTGGTTCCGAATTCATTCTGTCGCGATTAATTTTGAGCCAAAAGTTTGGATATCAAAAGAGAACAGAAGGTTTACGGGTAGTGTGTTAGGCATTTCTAGTTTGGTTGGTCAAATTTCATGTGATCCTATTCTATTATTAATACGTGCTGTACGAGAAGACACCGCAGGAAGAGAGAAAATAAGAAAGAATCGAGTGTAATGCGCATGTCAAATCGGTGAACAATCCTTTGTGGCGATTGCTTCGTTATTTTCTTGTCTTTCATTTATTTTGCAGACAATCCTGAATTGATGCTCGTAGCCCAACTAACTTACTTTCTTGGACTTCTCAGTTTCAGTTTCCTGTACCTACTTTAGCATTTAGCGTAGCGCGAAGACATTTTCCAGGTTTTGTTGAATGACTTGTGTTTCCAGACCATTGTGATGAGGTGTAACATTGAGTCACCATGCTTGAGTTGTAGAATCCAAATGCGTATCAGTGCTTAGGTAGGACGTAGATGAAACTAATATTTCCTTGCGTTTGGTAGTATTATTAATTCCTCACACCATTCATAACAATCTTGTATAGTCAACAACTTTTATTTATTTACGTAGTTTTAGTTTCTTGTACTGTGAAAGTAGACTCTACCATGCATCATGCTACCATTTAAATTATTTTAACGGGAAATGAGTTACCGTAATCGCAATGATGAATTCTTTACCTAGAATGCTGACTTTAGAGTATGTTCAGACTTGATTTGTAAGCGAATCTGTACTCTGATCGCACAATTGTTCCATGCATTGTCGCCTGCAGAAAGACTGTTGCGGTTTGATAATTTCACAAAGGGTTTCTTTGTTTATACTTTCCTTGAGTACTCAAGTTTTAGGTGAGACAAAATAAGAATGAGTAGCTAGGTTTTAATTGTAATGATAATATTGTCAAAATATTATTGTTATGTTGATAATCAGTATTAACCACGATTTTAGTAGTCATGCGTAACTTTATTATGTTATTTTGAAGAATGATGCGTGAGGAATGAAAGGGCGAAAGTAGTGGACGTGAATTGTAGTCCGTTCCGTTTCCGACAGTGTTAGAGTAGAGCAGCATTTATTCGCCAATTTCTGAGTTAACAATTAAAAAGTTCCTAAAGTTGACAAAAGCGAAAATCACTGACTAAACACTAAACCTGAGAATAAATGAACATCTGCATGGAATAATTGTAGTTTGAACCAAACCGTTCGCACCAACTTCGGTTTAGACCCCGCGTAAAACATAAACATACTAATTTATGTCAAACATTCTACAAATTACATACACCTCAAATGATAATGATGATTGTTAATGTTCATAGAGAGAGTAAAGAATTATTAGGTAACTTGAAATAAAATACACATTCAAACTTGCTCGCATTGTCGCACCACACTTATTTCAGTTCAAGCGAGTCAGGTGTACTGTGAATTGGCAATTGAAAGAATCGGGAAATCTCGTGCAATTCAATTGGGCAGATATTCCAACATTAAAGTTGACACCATTAACGCAGCATTTATGAAATACATTTGCTGCAGATGACGGGTGAAAAGCAGACGCTTTGAAGACGCCTCAAAGAGAAAGAACAACGGCGACGATTGAGACTCTGTGCTTGGCATCGCATTGCGCGAGTGCTTTGAAATTTGCGACTCGCTCACCGAACCAACGCGCACACGCAGAACGCTTTTAACCAGTTCTGACGTCATATCAGTTCAGTAGTGAATAAGTTAGTCGAACCAGTAGTGAACAGGTGATACTTCTAATTGCATACTCTTCAACACTGAGCTCTCATTAAGCTCTCCTTGGTAAGTTTTAAAACGAATATGGGAACGTGAATCAAGTACCAGTTCAGTCCACCAATGCTAATTACCAGTAATTACTAATACTCTTGGATTAGGTACAGCCCAGGCTGCATAACTGAAGCCAAAATGGATTTTCAAAACCGTGCCGGTGGTAAGACCGGATCCGGTGGAGTGGCGTCATGGTCAGAATCAAACCGTGATCGTCGTGAAAGATTGCGGCAACTGGCCTTGGAAACCATCGATCTGAACAAGGATCCCTACTTCATGAAAAATCATTTGGGGACTTACGAGTGCAAGTTGTGTCTGACTCTTCACAACAATGAAGGATCGTATTTGGCTCACACACAAGGCAAGAAGCATCAATCCAATTTGGCTAGGAGAGCTGCTAAGGACGCGAAGGATGCACCGGCGCAGGTATTAATTATAGCAAAATAGGCTAGTTATTGTTGAATTGAAGGAATCATTTTGATGGGTGTATCTTACCACACAGCCTGCAACGGAGCGACCTCGAGTTGAAACTAGGCGGTTCATCAAAATTGGACGTCCAGGATATCGTGTTACCAAGCAAAGGAACCCAGAAACTTTCCAGCAGTCGCTTTTGTTCCAAATTGACTTTCCCGAAGTCGCTGATGGCATAACACCGCGCCATAGATTCATGTCAGCCTACGAACAACGAATGGAACCACCGGACCGTAAATGGCAGTATTTGCTCTTCGCTGCAGAACCGTACGAAACCATCGCATTCAAGGTTCCCAGTCGTGAAGTGGACAAGGTAAGATCCAGTTTTTTGTCATTATACATCCAGGTCCGGATATGCAGTATCATTCAGGAAAGCGTTCTTACAGTCTTGCTCCATTTATTCATTTATATCGTTTTTTCAGACTGAATCAAAATTCTGGACCTTTTGGAACAAGGATACTAAACAGTTCTTTCTCCAGTGTTCGTTCAAAGTGATTAACCAGCCACGTATGCTTGGTCTTCCTCCGCCACCGCCTCCTCAAGGGATGATGCACGGACTTCGACCACCTCTTCCACCACCGCCAATGCACTTCGCGCACCCAATGTAAAGTTTCCTTTCCGCCAAATATCGTATAAGCTTGTTAAGCTGAATTATGCAGTGAAAATTTTGTGTGTGCTAAGCCACACCTTGAAATTGTAATTCTTCTGTAAAGCGCTAGCTGGCAAGAAACCATAAAGTTATCAATGATAACTTTTCCAGTACGCCCTTACGAAGTTACGAGTAGAGGTTGGCGCGAGTGCGAAGAGGCTCAATGGCTACGCCAAACTTCCTTTGCCTTTGGGTGATCATTCTAACTTCTAATCTCTTGTGCCTGACAACAGGCAGATCAAAGGTCAATTAAAGCAGGGAAACATGGGACGCGGAGACATGGGAAGTCCTGCCTATTGATGTTTACAAACTATTATGTATGATGTTTTTATAAACACGTAATTGGTATTTATATCAACTCTAGCTTGATGTAAATGTAAACCCATATATGCGGCAATAAATCAATCGATCAAACGAGTCCTCCGTCCATAGCGGGAATAGGTAACGCAGAACAAAGTTTTGCGCAGCCATTGTAACTCCTCGGGTGGGTGATGCTTCTCTGCCCGCTACCCTAGAAGTTACGGGCACAAGGTCAGCGCGATAACTATTCCCTGCAGTCCTCCCCGGTATAATTCCTCCAGCCTACCCAAACTCCTCACCCGAGCCTCAACCAGCCTATCCTCTCGAATCCATGACAGAATCCCTTCGCAACAAAAACCCTTCGTCAAAATTCCTCCGTGAAGAAATCCCTCCACGACAAAGTCTCACTACAACAAAATCCATCCAAGAACTTCGTGTGAAAAGGATTTAGTCGTGTTACGCTCCTCTCCGGCCTAAACATACTCAAACACTCCTCCTCTACAGATATAGCCCAACCCCCATTCTCCTGGACTCTCCACAGTTTCTGGTCTACAATCTCCTTCCAATCTCTTAGGCCTCTTTTCTCTATTCCACTCTGGTTAAATTTCCCGGTCCTTGTAAGTTAGAAACTCTCCACTCCGACATTTCCAATGTTTCCGTTTCTAACCCCTCCGACCTGTTCACTGTACATTTCCAATCTTTCCGTTTCTGACTCATCCGACTTGTCCAAAGCTTCCATTCCGACCTAACCTCTCCGGTGTTTCCAAACTCCCCATTCCACTCCCGGACTACGAACTAACCCTTTTGATCTCCGACGCTCGCCGACCACGGGGAGGTCGCATTTGTGATTGGCGGGGTCCTTGTGCCATGACAACTAACGTTTGTTGAGAGGATGGACAGTGAGGGGTAATGGGCATAACAATGGTTTTATGTGTCATTAAATGCCAACGGCAACGTATAATGGGTGGAACTGGTTATTCATTGGAAGTTGTGCCATGGCATCGGCCTTTCGTAGCCACAGCTGCTTCGGCCTGGTTGCCCTTAAGCCGTTGTAGTGAGAGAGTTTATGTAAATTGCACGAAGAATAAACTTTTCCCATACCAGCTTAGCTACAAGTGCGTGGTATACGACCTTTGGCATTAACTTTAATTATGTAAAGCATCTATCCAACTCAATGTACGTACTACGAAGGCCCAGTTTATCCACTTCCATTCAATCTATTCTTGATTTACTGGAGATAAGTTGTTATTGTTACGAGAGAATAAAACCATTTGCACTGTTGAACTTAAATCCTTGTGTCTTGTGTAATTCCGTAATTTTTTTTTGCGTCAATCATTTGCACTGAATCTGGCGGCTGCAGTCAATCATGAATAATTCCTGGACCTCTCTTGCACCTACCATCAAATTTTCAGGATCACCGGGAGAACGAGCTGAGCATGAGCAGTGACTAAATGTAAACTTAAATTAAATGAGACGTGATTACGATGAAGAGGTGAGATTTCCAGTTCGAGAATTTATGCCACCATTGTGTGACAAGGACATTAAATTCACCAACTGCATTTCGCCACGAATTCCAGCACAGAAAATTGTTTGTCGTTCGCTGCAATTTCAATGCCGTGACTGTGCTTAAAAGCGTACGTCAATACACGGATGGAAGCTTGGAAAATGTACGCTGGCAAATCGTTTATTCCTCCTTCAACAGAATAAAAATCTTGGAAACAAGCTTAACATTAGATTTTAGTAAACCTTGCTTTACGCCTGAAGAATGCAAACACCACCAACTTTCTTTATCTTTTCTTCTGCTTTGCGTGAAAAGAATTTTGCTTTCACAATAACGGGTTGCTTTGGAAGAATTCCCTTTCCAAGTACTTTGTAGTAACCCTGAAACACAGAATAGAATGCGTTCATTAACATTGAAACATGAAATATGGGAATTCTTGATCACTTACAGCACGGATAACGTCGATTACAGGCGCCTTTCCGTCAGTGTTCTCTTTATACTGAAGTCTCGTCTGTTCAGAAACTAAACTCCATAGTTTATCCAGGTTGACAATTGGACAAAACTTCTTAATTGGCCTAGCGTGGTAATTTCTCATACCCAACTGTAAACAATTAATAAGAAATACGTGTTATCAAGTGTCTACAAATCAAATTCACGAATAACGAAACAGCAGATTGTCCCTTCCAAAATTACGAACCTTTCCAAAATAGCCCGGATGGTATTTATCAAAGTTAATGCGGTGATGATGTTGACCACCAGCATTACCACGACCACCAGGATGTTTCCTGTGCTTGCCTGCAAGTTGCAAAGAATAGGAGTCAGGAATTGCTACACAATATGACCCGGACTGGTCAACAACCTACATCACGAATTGAATATCAATGCCATACGCTCATTGTGACGCAATAACTTACCAATACGTCCATGACCATGTGATACATGACCCCTCAACTTCCTAGTCTTCTTCTTAGTTGTTGCCTGGAATATAATAGAGGACATAAGCCGGTTAGTACCTTGTTTCAAATATTCAAAGTCAATTGACAGCCAAATTAACCCCGAATTCCAACCCAAGTACGATAAACGAAATTCAGAAACTGACTACTTACCATTTTTATTTATTTGAAGCGAACTACTGATTAATTAATCAACTTGATGAACTTCTGAACTTCTAAAGTCCAACTCCAACCGTGAACAGCACTAACTGAGCACGACACGAGTGATGAAGTAGGCTGCGTGTTCGGCAGTAGAAAGAGTAATGGAGGAAATACACACAGCATATGGCAGCATGCATTCGAATTCAAGCAGGCCAAAGCGAGGCTTCTTTCAGATCTCGAGCGGAGTGGCTGCTCGCGTGAAAAGATGTCGCCAGCTCACTCTTTCTGCAATTATGACTAACCTCCTTTGTCCTGAATACGAATGTTGCTCTTTGAAAGTCACAGGCACCTGTCTCAAAATTAGAAACGCCGAGTAACCTTGCGAGTTGCAAGTTTCATGGCCAATTCGGACATAAACTGACGACTAATTAGGTACAATTTTCCTCTAATAAACAGACTGAGTCAGCCAGCCAAGGAGATACGTGACACGGTCCACTTGTGCCCGATTTGGTCGGCATTCTGCAATGGCGCATTGGCTGACAATGGCCATTTCGAAAGATTTAATTTGGCAAGTCCTTGAATTTTCAGTAACGTAAGGAAGCAGCCATGAGTATGATCACTTGATCACCGACACCGAATCTGGTGATTGAATACATAAATACATCATACTTGCATAATCTGATCATACAACAATCAAGCGATGATTGCATTGAGTCTTGAACTTTACGGCGTCGCATGTTGAATGCGTTGTCTCTGAATGATTCATGGATATGATTCAAGTAACCACGCCACGTGTGTGTGTTAGGAGTTGGAAGTTAAATGAACCACGCCACGCTCCATATCGAGTGCGATTTAACAGGATGACGGTGTGGCCACCGGCCAGTACACTCGGGAATGGCAGTGGCCCTGATGTGGTAAAGTACACAGGAAAATCTTACGGCGATTGACGAAGGAGGAACTAATGCGCAATTTGGTATTAATTGCGTCCAATCTGCGAATTTCGATGGCCAACTGATACATGAGTAATGTTAGCCAACATGACACATGTAAACGGTGATCGTGTGTTTAGCGTTTAATGGAATTAGCAGCCAAATCCAGTGAGAACCAACTTGCAAGTCAACAACAACCAAGCCAATGGCAATGACATGTGTTTGTGTTACCAGTAGACGCAGAGCCAACGTCCAACGACAGATAAACGGCATGCTTAAAGTCTCAACTGGCTGCACCAATAATTATCAAGTGTAGAACACGAAATGAGGATTATTCAAGCACAATTACGTCATTTGTCATGCTTCTGAATCTGAATCCTGATCAAGAGCGGTGCGCTGTACAAAAGCTTGTTCAGCAGCTGATGATTGACATTCATCGAGCTTCTCAATCGATCTGTGAAGTGAACTTGGGTCTAAAAATGGAAACGAACATTTATAATGACTTTATTTGTGAACATCTGCTCTGAAATTGGCTCCACAGCGTCTGGCACGGTATAAAGCTATGGAAATTACCCTACTCTCTTTAATTTGTCATGCTGAATGTAATTTGAGACTCTTTCAACTGTCTTTTATGTCCAAGTCGGCTTTCTTTCTACATTTCATAGTTTGCTTGCAATGTCTCAATCTTCAACCAACATAGCATTTACTTGTGGATTCATTTATTGTCAAAGTTGAGACTTCTTCGCGCACTTTGCGCTGCGGCTGACAACGTTTGCTGTCAAAAGCTGAGGCTGAGACTAGACCCAAGACCGGGAGCTCATGCCGTTTAATTGCTTTGCAAGCGAAATGATTGTCACCACGAACATATGTGCCGATAAAGGGTACAAAGTACACCGCCGCGTCGCAGTGAACGGGAACGAAGCACATGAGCATCGTCGACAAAGGCACTGACATTTGCGAACTTGCATGGAATCCAACATGATTGGATTTGGAATCTTTCACGCAAGGATTCGCGAAAGTTTCCACTCTCAGCGTAACGCAGCCCACGCGGACAATTGGAAACTGAGTGATTGGGGTTGGGAGATGTGATACCCCACGGCCACGAGTTCAAGCTCAGGCCGCAGACTCGGGTTCGAGAAGTTTTGTGCGACGTACATCATGCATGATATTTGTGCCTAATATTTGCATCATTATTTATTCAGCAGTTTAAGTAGGTTCATTCGCATTCGCATATTGTTCAGGTTCGAGCGTGTTGTGCTGAATTATCATGAACGAGCGCAAACGCTCCACACACGACGCGACGATGGAACTTTTACATTTTGCACTTTGCTATTGACACCGTAAATATGACATGACATGACTGCGAGTACGTTTTGTCCTTGCTCCGTGTCGAGCAGTCGAATCCTGGCGATTTGCGAATGCATGTGAACGGGGAATCGACAATTTGCAAAACTCGAGTTTTGCATAATGTACCCGAATGAGACAACGCGATACGCAAGTCAGAATGAAATCTGCACACAATGTAGGTACAGTTCATCTTCAAGAAAATTCGAGTCTTAGTGGAAGGTGGCAACAAGCAAGCAAGCACGGCCAAGCTCAAGCCGAGCTGATACGGATTGAGAACGGACGGGTACAGTTTATGTTTTTGAGAGCAAATACCTCCAAGCTTTTCATACACATCATTCCTCATCACGTCCCATGTAGCGATTGAATCTTTGTGTATATTCGATCAGTTGTTCGAGGGCCATGCATGATACCAATGCTCCTGTGCATTTTTGCAAGTAGTCGAACAGCCAAGGCAAGTCGAGTTGCACGGACCTTAGCGTGTACGAAACATGGACGGTCCCACAGATCGTACAATTAGTACTACGTGTTTGCAGTGTAGTGAAATCTACGACGTTAAATGTTATTATCATCATCGCATCCCCATCAGTAGGCGAGAACCAGCTCGCTCAGCGTTGAGAAAAAACAAAACAAAAAGAGTTTAAAGCGCAAGTGGTAGTGGATCATCGTCACATTGCATCACGAATTGAGCAGACTCAAAGTACAATAATGTGCAGTCCAAACAGCAGTAATAATAACAAAAGGGTGTAAAGGGTCTGGCATTGGCAGTGCTGCACAGCAGCAGTGAGAAGTGGAATCATAACAAAAACAATAGCAGCCAGTCAGTCAGAGACGAAGAACAGCAAGCAAGCGAACAGATGAGCACAAGTACAACTTTAAAATAGAGTTATATTTTAACAGAAAGAGGAAACCACGGAGTAAAAGTAAAATTAAGTTTATTACATTTTAGTGTCTTTATATACTCAATAATACTGTAAGATAGGCCAGAGTAATTAGCAACTCTGCGACAGTTTATTAAGTGGAGCAGTCAGGCACACGACAACGACGAAGCCCATAAGCCCGTCACGGTCGAAGAAGAAGAATCGCAGTTACAATCACATTCAAGAGCAGCATGTCCTCATCTTCTGGAATTGCATCGATCCCCGCCTCTGTCTCTGGTATTTATTACAATAATTAAACTCGCACTTCTCGTCGCATAAGAATTAACGCAATTTACAAGAACCTGCTTCGAGGCAAGCAACGTACAAGCAAAAACTTCAGCAGGAATCGTATGACGCAACAAGACCACCGAGACGATTGTGAACCATTTTAATGAGACAAGACAACCACACGAACAACGACAGCAACTGATAATCTGGAGCACACGTAATTACATTCACGATTACACCGAGCTGTTTGAACTGCGTTGGAAGCCCAAGCTGCAAGGTGAATGAACAGTCTGACTCTGGATTCTGAGTATTCAGCAACACTTCATAACGTCGATTCCTTAATCCTGGTGATACCAACAACGCTGACGCTGACGAACGAATTGGAGTCAAGCTAGCATTGCATTTCCAGAGTGCATTTATTGGCTGCTTGTTCATCCTCCTCAAGTCAATCTCTCTCCTGTCACCAGACGACATCGCATTCACGATGTCTGCCGATTCGTTAAGAACTGGTGGAAGCTCCAGCAAAGGGTCCCACAGCCGCCCTTCGACCACGACGATTGTAAGACCTCAGCCTGTCAGTGAGAAGACGCTCATGGAAAGTGTTGCTGGTCTTATCAACGAAGTCGGGCTCGTGGCGCAGGTAAGATTACACAGATCAATTTAAAAAGAATCACTTCAAAGAAGTTTGACTGTCTGCAACCTAAAAGAAAGCTGCCCTTGAATATTGCGTTTTTCGTTTAAAGGGCTTAATGGTTTTAAAACACTCGAACAACGAAACGAGAAATGTTACGTGATACGAAGGTTAAAATCGTGCCTTGAACGATTGCAGCACTTATCTGTTAGTTTCAGTTTGCGTCGATTCAGCACAATAAAGCAGCAGTGTTTGTTTTGTAATGTGATAGCCACATAATGCAGCATGTATGACTCATGCAAACGTAAAATTAATGTGAGCAATTATGGCGCATTTATGACAAAACTGTAAATTTAACGACTTCGAGTCCGACTGCTTCTAGTTCGATTACAATGGGGTCTTTGTGTCATGTGCCATGGAGCATTGACATCGATTTCTTTATTTTAATGCCATATTTTGTAAATATTGCAAACTCAGCGGCCTTTTGTCGTTGTGATTGGCTGTCTAGCCGCCTTTGGCGGTGTAAAGACTTCCTAGACAAGCACGAAACCAATTTCTTTGAACCAAACCTAATCAAATGTCATTGTCGCTTTCAGCCGTACTCGACGACTGAAGAGAAGGAAAGTAGTATTGTGTGGGCCAAGTTCATTGGAAAAGTGCCTCTCAATCCAAGCTGCGACACCCGCGATTCCACCATGTCTGCAATGAACAATGATCTCAAATCAGGGAATGACTCGATATTATCAGCGACAGATTGCAGCCTTCCGCCATCAACGTCAGCCTCCTCGACTTCGTCAGCTCCACTCATGCTCGTCGTTGCGTACGCATCCGGGATCCAAATGTGGACTATTTCACTGAACGGAGAAGCTCAAGAAGTTCTATCTTGGAAGAGGCCCGCAGTCCGGCTGCTTCAGCTTCTGTCAACGCCAAGCGTACCGGTAGGCCACGGACCTGTGAAGGACGTGCATCGTGATGCCAGACCAGTCGTGGCGCTGGTGGAAGGCTCCAGCAGCGGTCCTAACAATTTAACCTTCATCTCCTTACGCACTGGAGAAGTACTGAAGAGTGGAAAGTTTATTCATTCCATTTGTGATTTACTAGCAAATTCCGCGCACATTGTTGTTTCGTTTCTGGACAAAATCCTTGTCATTGACCCGTTCACGTTCGACACGAAGGTAACAATCTCCATCGCCTGCAGTACGTCAACTCAAGCACCGACAGTGAATCCCATTGCACTTGGTGCTTCATGGTTGGCCTACTCAGATCACAAACTCTTCCCGACTTTGCTGTCAGCTGGAGGAGTTGAGAACTCGGGTCCCTCTTCATACACGGCTACAATGCTTCATGCGGCCAAGAGTCTTACGAAAGGTTTGAAGGGGCTGGGAGAGTCAGTAGCAAATAGTATTACTGGTCATCGTGTTCCACTCGCCACCGAGCTGAATCCTGAACCTGCCCCCGAACCCGGCATTGTTACTGTCGTGAACTTGGTAGAACTGAGATCTGAAGAATTCATAATGAGCGAAGCAAATGGGTTTTCACATTCCGCTGTCATTGCTCATTTCGTCGCGCATCTCAACAACCCGTGCGTCGCACTCAACTTCGACCCATCTGGACTCCTTCTCGTCACTGCCGATAAAGGTGGTCATGACTTCCATGTGTTCAGAATTCATCCACATCCCCTCGGCTCGGCAATGGGAGCTGTGCATCATTTGTACGTTCTTCATCGTGGCGACACGGGAGCCAGAGTGCAAGATGTTTCGTTTGCACCGGATTCCAGATGGGTTGCTGTGAGCACGCTTCGTGGAACGACCCACATATTTCCCATTACTCCGTATGGCGGAGGAATCTGTGTACGCACGCACACATCGCATCGAGTAGTCAATCGTCTTAGTCGCTTCCTTCGTACAGCAGGCCTTGACGACGCTCCTACGTCAGGACGCAACAGCCCAATTGCTTCTGGGTCCCCAAATAACCCGCTAACTCTCGGCACGAAATCGTACGATCTCCTCCACCTCGGTTCACCGTACCCGAACCCCAGACTCCCACCGTTTCCACACCCTTTGGTCATCCAACCGCTCGCGCAGCTCAGACAAAGCTTCATTGCTGCGGCCTCCCCGAAGGGCTCACCGCCAATTGGGAAGACAAAGGGTGGGAGCTCAAGAACACTTCTTCCACACGAAGAACGAACGAACGTCGTGTCGATCTTCGACGCGCCGAGGGGCTGGCTAGCCAATGGTCCACCGCTCGTTCCGCACTGTGATAAACGAAAACGAGCCCCAGTCGACGCCGTCTTTGTGATGACTTGTCACGGAAATCTTATCGAGTACTTCCTGGAGCCAATTCTGAGTTCAAGTAAGTCCGAATCAGATTCCACTTTTAGTAAAATGTATGGCATTTGTAAAACTCATAACCTTGCACTTTTCAACTTATGGGTGAATAGTATGAGCTTGAACTTTGACAACTTTGTGCTATCATGATCAAGAGTGCATGCTGTCATTCAACCATTTTAATGCAATGAATGAGTCAGTAGGCTGCTATGTATGGGGAAACTGCTTATTTGCAAATAGTGCTGACGTTGTATTTCCTTGAACTGCTTTGATCTTGTGCGGTCAAAGTGAAGAAGGCAGCCAGTGCGCAAATTCATTATTGCAATCGCAACCAGCTACTTGAAATTGTCATCTTAGAAGTCATGCAGACGACAGTGATCTAATTTCATGATCTACTGAACAGGTATTCCAAAAGACAAGGTGTCGGACGACGCTCCCATCGAGCTGACTGTTCATGCACGAGCCCAGTGGTCGTTTCCCAGACCAACTTTTGCCAGAGACTTAACTCCTCCATTAAGACCATCAAACATATTACTTACGACCGCGGCTGTCGCGACCGTGCACCAGTCCATCGCAAATAACTGTAATAGCCATTCTCTTCCAAACGACATCCACCTCAACTTGTCCGGTGACACGCATCGGAGCCAGACAAACAACATCGATGACGAAGGCTCCGACGAGAAGTGGCTGTCTCAAGTCGAAATAACGACACATTCCGGACCTCACAGACGTCTGTGGATGGGACCGCAATTCACCTTCAAAGTGTTCAATCCCTCGTAAGTTTACTCACCATAATCACAATGCTTCATGCAGACTCATTCTTAATGGGTATCATTATTTTCCATTTCAGTTCATCTGGCAATCAAGCTGGAACCGTGGACGTTGAAACCGTTGAAGTGAATGTAACGAACCGTCCTGCCAAGTCGAATCCTGTGAATATGCCCGTGTCGTCCGCATTGCTACCCGTTGTCATCGAGGGCAGTTCAGGAAGTAAGTGGACTCATATTTGAATTTAATCATGATTTGCGTTAATGCTAAAAGTGTTTGTGTATCTTGCGTTGTAGGCAGCCTGGAACAATCTCCACGCCTGATCGACCCCTACTGCGAGTCAGAAGTGTCTACGTCAAACAGCGAGTCGCAAATTAAAGAGCACTTGGCAGATGCAATGATGGAGAATTGCACAGAAGCCTCGAGAAATACTGGTGAGCACAGCCGACTGAGAGTCCGAACAAATGTAAAGACAGGGGCAGCCGTGTAAATATTGCATGCTTGTATTTTTAGGTGGATGTCAAAGCCTTGGAAGCTGCGATGATTTGAGCTCAAGCAGTTTCGACTCGATGAGTCAGCACTCAGCGGAGACTCCGTTGGTTCCATCATTCTGTATCGAGGCGAATCTGCCGTTTCCAGATTGACAATTTTACAAATCCTCGTTCGTTTCGAGACCTCAGCCTCAACATCTTAGGCTAATCTTTGTGGTTCATTTCGTTTTCATTTTTACGTTGCAACTACCTGGAGTTTTCTGAGGAACGACCGGTTAGGGAAACGGATGAGGATCATTTTTGGCTTCTTGATAGAATTGCTTCGCTAAAGAGTGGATCAGTTTTGGTTCACACGTCTTTCTTGATGATTATGATGGAGGCCCCGCTTCAAATTTTGCTTTCTGGAACACTGGGACATTTACAACAAGTTGCGACTTGGACGTTGATTGCTTAAAACTCCAAATTGGTAGGGAATTTTATTGTATCAAGGCTTGTTACTTCGTATGTTGGAATCCGATCCGTCATTAGGCGATCACATGGAGATATTATGTACAATCTTAAGATAAAGTTCGATGTCAGAGTCGACATGCGTTTGACGATTTGAGCTTACAGGGCAATATCAGAAATACTTTTCAATAAGTGTCAAATGGGTCAGAAGTGCTTAGTTTTCGCAGTATTCATTGCACAAGAGACAAGATCGTAGAAGTCGACAGCAAGTGGCACATAGGAAATTATTTGAATGAAGATGCGACCCCGTAAACTTCTTTCATCAGGGCCGCATCCCATCCTTGTTGAGGAGTAGGAAGCCTTCATGAATAACTTCAATTTGTAAAACGGTGCAAGTTAAAGTAAGTTAGACACTTTCTGTGTAAAATTCTTTCAAAAAACTTAATGACGACTAGAGATTACAGAGTACGTGTATCTTTTCGCAGCTCAGGTATCTTTTATACGTATTTAGGAGATGCTAAGTAAAAATGAGCTTGTAGCATCTTTAGACGAATAAAGTGGCGTACAGAAAGAAGAGGGACGAATTTAAGTGTTCAAAGCCGGCGAAACGTGTGGGGATGGAGATAGAATTTTAGGCGTAGGAGTTTAGGAAAGTGCGGATAACTCTAATGTCCTCCCTCGAATTAAAATTCATTCATTGTTCATTTTTTCTGAGGTTCTCTCCGCATCTCGTTTTGTGGCCAAAGGCAATTAACTATTTTATGTGGTTGGTTTATTTTTACCAATTTCGTTCAATTTACAAATTAAATCCTACGTGAAGGTCTTGCCAATTGAAAGTATTTTCGAACCTCTCCAAATTCTTAATATTGTCCTGCGGTTGCAAGTAAGAAGTCTTGAAACCACCACACGACAGGGGTTTCAGGCTGTTGTGGTACGTGGAACAGCTCCCAAACCTGAAAATTGTAAATGCAAATTGTGTCCTGACAAGTTTATGAAAGTCATTCTTGTAAATAAACGTCTAGTTCTCGATAAATGGCTCGCTTCTGTGATGTGAAGTATTATCTCAAGAATTCGACAAACTCCATGTAATTCTCATATCGCTGGCAAAAAGTTCGTCGATTGGTTTTATTATTTGAGTGTTGACCTCTCGTTAATTGTGATTTGATTAGCAATATGTGATTCTGAATTCTGCATAATTTCGTGTTGAATTTCTGTGTAGAAACCATTAATTAGGCGTAGAAATTTATAATGGCCGTATTGTTGATGCATTTTTATCCAAAACAACCTGACAGGAAGTTGTACTTCCTTTATGGCAGATTCTTGTAATTGTTTTGAGATATGGAATTTTAGCAAAATGCAATACAAATATTTCCTTGCAAGGAGAATACATTTGTCTTTCACGTATTTTATAGAAGATGAAAATTGGACGCAAAAAGATTTTAAGTGAAAGAAAGTCACAAATTATTCATTAAATCGGTTAAATAAAGGGCGCTATGTTTTGCTGATATATATCTTAGTGTAAGCCCTCTTTCGTTTGTTCTCTCTGCGACGTTACACGCAATGAATATGTAGAGATGAGATTGTTTATTTGAACCTACGACTCGGACTGACTGTCAATGTGTAGCAATCGGGAGACCTTGACACTGGTTACCATTTTGTGTAGGCTATGGTTAGGAAGCTTGAAATTACGAATTCCTGCAACTAGTTTTTCTTGAGTCTGGCTGATCCTGAGAAGAAAGCCCGACAAAAGCAAGCAAGTCTTTAAGAACTTATTTAGGAGCCCTTCCACCCCAAGCAATAAGTCAGATTTAAGAGTTTGTAGGGAAAGAGATAGATGTTTAGTTCAGAAATACTCAACCGATCGCCTATGAGCACTATTGTACGTCCACAATGTATGAATTTGAATACGCTTTGGGGGGCTGCATGTATTCAGTGGCAATATCTTGTACGAAACGTAAGAAAATTACTCTTAAGTTTATAGTCCTCATTTACTTAAGTTAGAAGTAAGCCTGAATTTCTTCAACTAGAACATGACCTTAAAAGGGTGTTTTATTTATATTTTTATTTCTATTTCTATCCAATGAGAATTTTTATGTTGCAGATGTTAATGATTTAAGTATCCTGTTACGGAAAATTATTTTGACGGAAGGCGCACGCTGCCCGTCGGAGTCGTATTCGCGTTTTCTTAAGTTTGAGTGGCTTGTGAAATCGAAGAATGATTACAGAATAAATACAAGTGTAATATCGAATGAATTGAATGCCTCACGCACGTTGAAAAAATTCAATTTAGACTCAGAAGGTGAAAAAAAATTCGTGTATAAATCCGATGGCTTCTAATATACTTGGACCCTGATCTTGGAAATCAACGTACCATTTAATTTTCGTCCCTGTCCAAGTTAGTCTCATGCATGCATAGTAGATTGACTGGGCCGTGATGCCGTGAATGAGCTTCATTTTCTAAAGAAGAGTTGACCGGAAGGAGCTGTTTCTTTCTCTCTTTTGGTGAATGTCATCAACCTGACTTTTACAGCCAAATCCTGTTCTGCAGGTACAACTTTCCGGTGTGTCTGTCTCAGTTCCTGTTCTGGAGCACGAAAAGAGGAAAAGATCAAGTCGTTCGCATTATCCTCTGCACACGTCGCATAATAGAAGTGCTCGGCTACAAAAGGATTGAATGGTCGACTGGAAATAATGAGGCGTCCAACCCAGCCGGACTCGCAAGGGTTGACTGCACAGGAATGTGTGATTGCCCTTATGGAGGCGGACGCAGAACTCCACAAAGTCTCAGCAGCGTATTGTGTGCAAAATTCTTGTCTCCTGTACGCATGAGAACTGGAGACTTCGACTTCTAAAATTTAAAAGCCATTTCTACAAAGAACTAAAAATTGTCACAGAGTAAGATAAGAATTTTCAATCAAATGTTGACCCAACAGACTGTAAATAATTCAGAAGGATTGCTGTACGCTCTGAGTGTGTAAGTCCACTTCCTGTTTGTCTAACACTTTCATATGTTCTTGTAACGTTTTAAACTGGCAATTGCACAAACGTATGCATCAATGGCTTTGTTCTTTCTATGTAGGTATGAACAACAAATAGAATGGGCTTGGAATAGCTACAGCAGTGTCCCTGCTCTAAGCGCATTATTGCCCTGCACGCACCTTTTGATGTCTGTTCCTCAACAATGCAATTACATTGCCACGCCACGGTACGACGCTCACAATTAAATTCACGAGCCAATGATTTTGACTCTGGAATAATTATCATCTCGGTCGACATAATAGCTGGTCCTGTAACCAAGCTATTATGGACACGGTGACCAGCATTGCGTAACTGGGATGAGATGACTTGTCCAGATCACGACATCCTGAGCATCATCATCATTCTGTGTGGGTACATAAACATTTGAAAGCACTCTCACGTGCATTGAATGCGTTCTGCACAAAAATCCTGCTGCCTTTCCCATTTCTGCTTTAAATATTCATTTTCCGTGATCCAACTGAGTTCATTTTAATTTCGGAGGTGAAGGCGACGAAGGCTAGAGTTTTTCAGCAGTAAATTCAAACGCAGTGAAATCTCGTCTGATTAAATTTCAAAGACGTGATTACTACGGCGCGCTTCGTCCTATTTTTCCTCTTCACGATGTTCATCTCTCGCGCGCCCAACTTTTCCGATTCCTTCATCCACTTTAACTTTCTCAAGTTTTACTCGTCTTTCCTTCCCAGAAACACTTTCCCAGTTCAGCCCAGTCTGACTTTGCTTAGTCAAGTTTTCATCGTTCACTTTCTCTTTTAATTTCTAACTAGCGTCTTGTGCATGCATGCGACTGTGTAAAATGTCTACTGGCAACACTCAAAAGTACAGACAGGACAAAATACGGGAACTGAGATGACAAACTACCAGCGCCCTGGCTTCATCCGGCAAGAAAACCGTGTTTGCATCAAGGTAAGCCACGCTCAAACTCAATTGCGTGAATAATCGCTCTGCGGCTGCTTATCATCATAAACCCTTTGACTTTCTTGTCCTTATGCATGCAAAATTGCAAAATAGTGCACCAGCTCCAAAATGCAGCTACAATTTCTTGCACTGTGTTCCATAAACGCTGGTTAGATAGTTTGATAGAGTGATAGTGATAGGCCTATCAGTTAGAGCAACCAAATTGAGACCCGGCACTTCGTAGCGCTGCTTGACGTTGTGTCCTTTGGATTGACTTTGAACGATGGCTTGAGTCGTATGGACCCCAGGGCTATGCAAGACTTTCTTTCCTTCTCGCCTGGCACAGTTCGAAACTTTATTTATCTTGACTGCAAGTTACGAGCGGGAAAGAACTTTAGATGTTAGACGTGGTGCTGTCGATGAGCGAGTCAGTCTAATCTGAGGTATCAGGAAATTCTACTTGAAGGAGATTATGAACCCATTTCGCTCGCTTTCCAGCCGAAACCCGCCTCACCGTTCGTACAAAAGAGGTGATGGCTTTCAGTGCAAGAAGCGAGTATCGGGAAGAATAAAAAAAGCTCAAAAAGTTGCAATCTCCAGGGAAATTTTCGCAGCCACACGTCAGACGGGCGCATCATGTTGTGGCATTACTTTCAAAAAGGTTGCAAGCAGAGTGAAGCGGTCACGAGTTCCTTGAGTATCCATATTTGATGTCTCAGCACACACTTTATGACACACTTCTGTCAAATCAAGTTATAAGAACGTGCGACAGGCTACAGTTAATTTCTTTCGAAGGGTACAATTAGCTAGAGAAAACGCGGCCAGCAGTTCTGGCTAGAGGAAAGCAAGAAAGTCACGGCGCAAACCCTTGAACACATGATTAGGTTCGCAAAAACATGATTATCATACGAATTGCAAATTATGCATGCGGTGCCATAAAATCTATTCTTTTCATTCAAATTATTTTTCAAATTTTCAAGCAGCAGAAAAATATTTTGTTTCAAAATATGAAACGGGCATCTTGCGCAAGCCAGGAATTCGGCACAAGCGGAAAGAGTTGGAAAAGAAAACAGTGACTTCCCGTTCCGTGCAAACTCAATTTTGTCGGGCTGGAATTAATCGGAAATCACTAATAAATTCACTCTGCCTAAAAACCTTCGCTAACCAAAGCAGTTAATGCATTCAAGATTCACTTTCGAATACTTCTTGTGAAAGACTCTGTCGAGTCGAGTGTACTTCCTTATCAGACAAATCAGGGAAGTAAAGGAGGCGAATGTAATTCAATAACGTATGAATGCGACGAGCCTAAAATTGCCCCCAAAATTCTCCGCGACTTGTGGGGGAATTATGCGCACAGTCGGCATTTGCGTATGAAATTCGAAGTTCACCCGTTGAAAGGAACATTATACGAAAAACGCTAGCGCCTAGTTTCAGAAAGCCATTTCCTCATTTGTTTAGCGAATTTCCTCATTCTGAACATAAGTGTCTCTCACCCTTACCCTTCGCCTTGCTCAGAAATTTTGAAGCTAGGTGCCCCATAACCACACACAAAATATTTTGCACGTGAATCCGAATGAGTGCCAATAAGTTTAGACGGTGTTCTTCTTTTGGGCGGCCGCCGTGCGTTCACATTGTGCACACTGTGATTGTACTCACAGACTAAATTAGATTTTATTTCGTACTTCATGATCTCATATTCCTCTGCACCTGTAAAATGAATGTCGTCAAAATTCAAAACATTAATTTCGTGTGCGCCTCTTTATAAAATGCACCTTATACTATTGATTGTTCCCTGGTTCCAAATGGAATGGTAATAATAAACTCCATCCTGCATAGAACAATAAATCTGATATGAAATCAAGCGATTCAGAGTGTTTTGTACTCTATTCCTGTGATTAATAACTGCTCACCGAAACGCGGCATCAATGAAGTTATTTGATTGCAACCAACAGCGACTAATTTTCTCTTTACTCGATACTTTCTCGAATTGAACCATCTCTTTCTTTGATGTCGCTTTAGAAACGTGACATGATTGCCTTGCCCACTCGCTGGTGGTATCCGTTACAAATTAGTGTAATTACAAGTATAATCTGCTTTTCTTTCATGCATCTCCCTTGTATTTTATGCGTCTATTGTTATCCATACTTGCCTAAATGAATGAGATGCCTGCACATTTCCTATGACAGCATAAAGCGGTGATAAAATATTCATGAAGACGATGGCATAACCAACCACAATTACGAGACTTGTCGTCTTAGTCTTGCAGCTTTAGATGCCAGGACAATGCAACATCAAAGAGACAGCGTAAAATAACGATAAACTGTTGGAAGTTTCTTTTTATGAAAAATACCTGCACACAGCGTGCCGTGGCTGATTGTCGATTCCATGAAAAAACTGTGGAAAGCTCTCAGCATGTGAGCTTGGCTAATAACTATTCGGAACATCGCAATCAATTGTTGAGTTTTGCTGCCCGTCATTGTGAGCCGGCCATTTTTTCAAAGTTCCATACCTCGTGTGCTCTTGGCTTGAAAGAGAGATTGCGAACAAAGGGCCACTCTCGTCATTAATCCTATTTCATGCAGGAGACTACAATGCTTCTTCCTTTTGATCTGGCATCTGTCTCTTCTTCCTGCAAGTGGCAGTTTCGAGGATTCCATCAATCTGATGGATCAATCAGTATCTGCTGGCTTCCGATGATTTCAGCTTCGCAAACTTGCCAATCATAAAATTGAAGCGATTGTTTAGTTGAAACGTGCTTCGCATAAAATGACTGATTAATTATTTTAAAACGCATTTTATGTGAGTCTTAAAACACGGGTGCTTTCGCCACGATTAATTATTTTGCATTGTATCTGCATTCAACAAGTGAATTTACTTTGCACTTTCCTTCTTCCTCGTCGCGAGTTACAAAGAAACGCTCGCGCTGCATATTTCATTGTGATGATTATCTCGACAACTCTACATTAAATATACATGGTAAGAAGACACGAGGGAAATTGACTGCACCGACACACGGAGCAGTGCGCGCCGTTCTCGCCACGTCGTTCAGATGAAGATGAAGACGCCGAAATGATGAGCGTTTATTTTCCATTTGAGAATACATCGGATTATGACGAAGTTTTCTGCTCCAACCCTGCCTCGGGCTCCATGCTTTCACCGCACCACAGATTTTACGACCGTGCACGTACACCACGGAATACTCGCGCGTGGTGTAACGATTTTATGTCCTCTGTTTTGGTATGGCGGACGCGGTGCGGTGGTCAGACTAATGCAATGCGAGTGTATTTATCGGCACTGAGGAAAATGCTCTCCTTTGCTGCGCGTCGCGGGAGGTTGTGCATTGTGTATTTTAAAAAGGCGAAAGTAGTTGGAAGATTCCACTCCGCGGTTTACACTGGGAAATGATTACGTAATGTGTCGAGTCTCGGCTCATCTCTTCGCTTTTCCAATCCCCATCCATCCATCCAAAAATATCTCGATGTTTGTTTATGCATACAACGTGTGGCATGCTCAACAAACAAGCTCACCACAGCACACTGGCTCGGCATGCCGTGGAGGCAATGGACCAATCCAAGTGCAATTGTCTGTGCTGACTGCAGTCATTCTTTTCTTCAGACTAAACGAACCACAAACCACGGCATGTCGACTCAAGCAATGCAATTCTGCAATAACCATGACAGCGACAGAAGACAGAATGCAGCTTAAATCTATATTGTAGTAAGCCTCTTTCTCCGTTTTTACTTAAGGAAAACAAGGACAAGCCAAAGCTCAGACTCAGGCTGTCGTAGAGCATGTTTGATTTTTACTTGATTTTCCATATTGTCACAGGAAAAACTGACACATTCAAATTCCTGTTCCAGAAAATGCTTGTGATACTGGTGATCGAAGTTGAAGGTTTAGACTCTTTTCCCTCTCCGATTTATTTGCTACTCGACAACATCATGGTTAAAGTTTCGATTGTAAATTAGAAGTACACGGCGAGCAGAACTCATGTGAGTGATGAATTTGAATTTTTATATTACATTTTAAAGTGAAATAAGACAAGCACGATCCATTATTCTTTTATCAACATTGTCAAAAGTCAAAGTGAAGCCATGAATTTTCAGATTTCAGATGCCATGAATTAGTTAGTGTGTAATGGAATATAAATCGAGAGACCGAGTAGCAATAGCAGCGTAAACTAAACGAGGCAGAGTAATTACTGTCTCGGTCGTGGTGAAAGTGACAGCCAACAGAGAGCAGACAACCACGGCAAATCTCCCCACTTCTGCGAAAAGGCAGTGCTAACATTTAAGTAAAAATGACAGTCATACGTATCTCCGAATGTGCTGCGTATTTTGGGGTTTGAATCAACAGTTGGCATTATTTTTCTTTTCGCAAGGAAGGTGTTGACTTCTTGGCGTGCGTGCGTGTGCGTTCGTGTCGCTTGTACGACGAATTTGGGTGCAGAGTTTTAGAGTCCTACGCCTACAGAAAACTGTGATAGACCCATTTTTATCCCACGCAGCTTACAGACGAGCAAGGAGAAGGGGCTCAAGAACGATTAATTACGAATTTGACGATGATGGAGGCGTACAATTTAGGTAATTATATCCGATCTCGAGAGGGCCACAAGATTTATGTGTGGGAGAAAGAAACCTCAAAGCCAAGCTAGCATTAGAAGGCTGGAAGAGTGAAGAAACGTGCACGTTCTGCCGCGGTAATGAGTGAATGGATGATAACGTACTACAAAACCCATTTGAGTACCTTTTATGTGGTCGTCTATTTTATGGGCAACCTGTTTGAATCCTCAGTGTAAATTGCCCACTGCGCTCGCCTCGTACTTTCCTCACTTACACTTCCTCTTGGATTTATTTCACAGGCTGCGTGGTGCGGATTGCGAAGAGGTGCGGAGAAGGAAGAGAAAGTTTGAGGCTTCAGTTACTGAATAAAATATTTCCTACTCCTGTGAATTTAGAAGCCATTTCTTTCCAGCCTTGCAACTGTTTATGATATTTCCTTTGTGTCTCATGACTACCAAAGAGAAAAATAGTAGAAAGACAAAAAATACGTGTAGGCGAGGAAGAAGAATGAGGATTGAGATGACAATAAATTAACAGTAAACTGCCCAATAAGTCAATTTTTGCTTAAAGAAAGACTTAACATGACTGGATTGTAAAGGGGCTCGTATTTTGTGATAAATTGCCGAAAATATTGACTAAGATCTGAGCACCTCGTTTCTACTAATCTGTTCGAGCGAAAGCCTACAAGTTTTGTTATCCTTTAGAATAATTGGCAATGAGAAATACTCTCCACTTAGGAGGTAGTTGCTATACGAGGCTAACCAGCAGAAAGGCTCCGTCTACTTGTCGCCACTGGAGAATGAGTGGTTTCAGATTATTTCGTTTCATGTTCCACACTTCGTTTTTATTTTGGCACAGTTTTTAGGTCATTTTTGTATCAGAGAATGATGCCGACGAGAATTCAGCCGTTTAAAAAAATTGGGCGACATTATTTTAAAACTTAACGTGCTGTCGTCTCTCTGTGAGTTTGTGCAATCAAATTTCTAATGAAAGTTACAACTGCGAACAAAACTGTTATAGATAAAATGATGAACGTTTCGCCACTCCAAGAATACATTGAAAAGAGACTTTGACCCGCGATGCGATGAATCCAATTCTTCTGCATTTGCTTGTCCATCTCAGCAATAATTGTCATCTGCATGCACGCTTTCAATTTCCAACTCATCCATTCCTCATCCTCGGTTTCTCACCCCAAGTGAAGGCGAGCAGGTTATGTGTTTTGTCCAAGTTGAATGGGGACGGATGTCCGGTCTTTTGCATTGTGCACGCAGAGCAGAGCAGACGTTATAGTTTGGATAACCAATTTAAGAGCCTACCAAATGCATGCAACGTGACAAACATTCTTTTCATTTCCACTTTTCCTCGTCGCACCATGTTGTTACATATTCAGTCCGACTAGCGTTGTGGGCACAAAGGGTTTAATGAGACAATGCTCAATATGCGCAAATTTTGAATAAGCGGACATTTACAAAAGGTTCATTTCTATTTTACTTGTTCCGCAATTCTTTCGTGTGGCTGGTTGGGTTGGTTGGCAATGGAATGTTTCATTGATCTCTGTTACGCGCGGCCACTTTCGTATTAGCCCAGCTCAAAATGTGACTTCCATGGCTTATTTGCCTGTTTAAGAAGCAACTTTTCAAAAAGGAAATGGCGTTACAGGTGATTTCGAAGTTGAATGAAAGTTGAATGAATACCCTCCTCATGTTTCGACTTTCAGGGATAAAAGTGACATCCAACTCACTTTTGAAAAAGTTAATTTTTTTTACTTTTCTGGCGGTTTTGTTTTTGGCTCATGAGAAAAAGTGACTTTTGGAAAAGACACATAAGCCAAATAAGTCACATCTTGAACTGGGCTATTAAAACGATTGAGTTATTTTGAGTTTGACCGTAGCTGAGCAGAACGCAAAGGAAGGCGATGCTGTGCGAAGTCTTGTTTTGTGCACACAAAGCAGGATGTAAACCGTCTGAAAGTAGGAATTAATCCAACATGAAATTCTCTTCACAGCAATGCACTGTAATGCCACGTATCACATCAGTGCGACGGGAGCAGAGAAGTCATGATGGGCGATTCTGATCTGAGCCCGTGTTTGCTGGACCCTGGCGGTGAATCCGACTTGGGAAAGGTAAACACTGTGCATGGACTACCGTCTGAATCTTGCCTGTCTTTCCCGGGGCTTCCTTCTCGTGCCGAGCCATGGCGATACATTTTCTGAGGATCGGCAGAGATATTAATATGAAAAGCAAATTAATCTACCGTACATTCGCTGTGCGCAAGAAGTCACTCAATGCAATGTGGGAAGTTGTTTCAAATTAGCAATTTCCTTCATTCAGCTTCAGAAAACTTTGAAATTGAAGTCGTACTATTTTCTGTCTTGTTGGCAGAGAAAATTAGCGTAGCGTGATACATTCGAGTTATGTCTTGCACTTTTGATGCTCTCTGTGGCGAAGTGCACAGCGACATCATCATCTTCCTGCTCATTGACTTGTGAATGAGAATAAATGATTAGAGTGCTCAAAACGAGTCTTAGTGCAATCGCACGACTTGAGAGGCTAGACGAATCCAAGTCTTTACTGACTTAGCGTGAACTTTCACCATCTTGGAAACGAAATCTCTACTCACCTTTCCACATCGTGAGAGCATGAGAATTGGCGCGTGTTGTTTTCATAATGTGCAACTTATGATAATAAATTACAACAAATCCGCAATTCAACACTAGCCTCCCGCGAATGATTATGTAGACTAGTTAAAAATTAGCATTTTAAAGCGCATTTTGAGTAAAGGTGAATGTGCCGACCAAAAAGAAAATCCAATTTATCTTGCATCAAATACGATCGTCGATGCGTGTTGGCCTCTCGAAACATGACGAAGTTGGTCAAAAAGCACACCCACAAAAGAACCAACTGCTTGAACCACATACTAAATCAGTGCTATTTGTGCAATCATGAAGTTGCATTGTAGGAAACATGAAAGGAAAGCTCCAGCCCTGAAGGCAGTAAACGACCAAGTATTCTGCCTGTGCAGAAAAAGAATACCGACATCGGCTGCAAGAATTAACTCAAATGAAGTGAAAAGGATGCAGACGTGAGGATACGTTTGTAGATCATTCAAAATTAATTCAAATAGCTACGATATGCTGTCTTTAAAGAATTTTTTGTATCGGAACGGTTTTGGAAATTTCATCCAGATCCCACGGCTTTTACTTTATGATGCACGTATCCTACATATCGATATTTTATGTGTAAAACCGTCATTATAACTTTTAAAGATGACTTTCACGTCGGCTTCTTCCAGGAAGTTGGTTTTTGTCAAGCCGTATCATATCGCATCATCCCGCCTTTGTCACGGTGGCGTGGCGCGATCTTCTCGGGCTCTCAGACACATCATAAAATAGGATTCGAATGTAAATGTAGTTTCTTTATTTCGACTTTTACATTTATTCGATCTCTTTTCCTAATTCTTCAATTTCTCGTCCCATTCTCATCCTTTTCGGATTCCTTTCTCCGACCGGAGCGTCTTGTGAAGACCTTTTATTTAATCTTATCATTTTTCTTCATTTCATCCACCCGACGCTGCACTGCCTGCGTGCTTGTTCGGCGAAGATGAAGCAAGATAAAGAGAGATTACTTTTCTCTTACATTATAATACAATGCAATATGTATATTTATGGAATCGGGAAGAAGTGCTTTCAAAACGGGATTTCATCTCCATTCACTGCATACATGCAAAGATTCGAAGACTACATTAAGCTTTGCTTGTAGAGTATTTCATTCGAATCATGGCTTAGTCCTGCCAGAATATAACTGCTTTGCGTTACTGAGACGAGAGGCTCAGGATTTCTAATCTGCAGCAGTTTTGTCGCATTTTTCTCGATCCTTCGCTCTTTGTGTTGTATTCACTTTGTTCTTCTCTTAATACTGCCCGTAAAGAAAGACTCACGCATGCACTGAATTTATATTTTTTACTTTTCCTTTGATTAGGTGCAGGCAACCTTTCATCTCCCGTTGGATGATTACGATCATATTAATTATACATATTGCCACCGTACGGACTCAAGGAGCACAATTATTGTTGATTAATTTGAGCTCCCGCTCCGCCATGACCTCAAGCTTTTCATCCCGTTATCTTCACCCGCATCAAGTTGCGTACGAGTTCATTCATTTGTTCAGTCTCGAAGCCAGCGCGACAGATTTCGAAGAGTGTGAGTAGAAATCCGCAATATTTGTGTTTACAAATCTCGGTCTGTTTACAGTTCGCAGATATGCAGCAAGAAAGGGACGACCACGGAGTGCAGTCGCGGCACAAGTTTGTAAATTATTAACAGGAACAAGGCAGGAACATGTTGGAGTACACAAAGTCCAAACGAGCACAATGTTGCGCCTCAGGAATGCTTTAATAACATCGTAATCATAGTCGAGGTTGCGAGCCGAGAGAAAGTCCTCTCGTCGTCACGTCTTTGAGTTCCACGTGTCCTCATGAATTTCGGCCGTGTACCGCAGCTCACCTACTCGAATGTTCGGTACCTGGCAAAACGAGCTCTTATCTGTGAAACGAATGAAAGAGTTCAGCGAGATGAGTGTCGGAACGAAATGGACGAAAAATTGAACCAGCCCAGTTACAGGACAGATTTGAATTTATGAGAGCAAAACTAGTTGAGCGAGACGCTGTTGAGAGTTTTATGCTGCATGTGTAATGCCCATTTTTGTGAGTAGGCCTGCCATGCCGTGCCACTTCTTTGGAATCGAGCAGACGAAGTTTGATGAAAGTGGACTGTTTATTTAGGAAAAGGAAAATTAGGACGACTCTTCTCTTCCCAGCAGCAAAGGTAAACACAACTCTTTAGAAAATACATTTCATGTACTGCAAGCAGAAAGAATTCATCCGTAAACTATCATCTCATCTCGGGATCATCTCATCAAGAGTCAATCTTGTCAATGAACTCAAAATATTATCCAACACGGCTCGCAATGATACAAACTTGAAGCTTCGGAGCTGTGTGCCCAGTTATTTGCACTCCATAAATACTCAAATTCGTGGGCTTCTGTAGCCGGCTTAAGTGTGAGGGGAAGCATTTACACAATAAATCCGAGTACGTAATATACTGCGGCACACTCAAGCAATGTTATGCTTTCGTGTATTTTGTTAACCGCTCAAATGTAAATATTCACATTTTAAACCAAAACATTTTGTCTGGCAGAATTTCTGTTTCTGCGAACGGCCGCACTCCGTCAATGCTTTAAGAGAGAACCGAATTTTGTGGTTCAACAATTTCGGTATCAAATCATGCGTAATTGGCGTCCACGATAGAACGGATTTGCAGGGCCGTGAATCGCTTATGAATGATCCTAACCAAGTCTGCCATGCTCTAACTTCGAGACGGTTTCACGCATCCTACCGCCTTGATGCTCTTAAATACGGTTTCAATTAACCCAAATGGGTTTAACTGAAAGCCACTTTCGGAGCCACGCTCGCTCGACTCACGAAGAAAGTTAAAGTCGTGGTGCCGGGCCGAACGCAGTGGAGAGGAGGATCATGTCTAGAAAAGTTATGGAATTTCAAGGATCATCTTGAGCTTTTAATTAGTTTATACTAAAATATACTGTGCATCTTTCCGAGTCGAGTAAAATAAACTTTCGAGTGGGTCGAAACTCTCATCGAACGGGCAGAGCGCGCTGAACGACGAACTCCATGCACACTCCAGCGTGTGCAGTCTCTTTAAAATAATTACTTTTTTCTTTTGCTTTATGATGTGCGCACGGCACACGCAGATCGTGGTCGTATTTATAGCGAATCGAGTCAATGAGCAATGAGACGCGGGGCTCGGCACTCGTCTGCTTTTCCCTTCCGCACAAAGCAGCCTGCCTGAACGATTCGATCTAATCGTGCTTGCTAAATGTTTGCGAAAGTCAGGTTACTATTTTATTACTGTGTAAAGAGTCAAGTGGTAAACGAATAGGACTTAGCAGAGCAGGTTGGATCAGACTCATTCAAACACTAGCGATAGCGAGATGGAGCGCGTCATTTGTTTTATTCAATAAGCGCTGTGGGGTCGAGGCCGAGTTTGTGAAACAGTTGCAGGTTTACCGTTTCATTTACTTACTGGCTAACACTCCCGCTCGGTCGCAAGTTTCTCTCTGAACGAACTCACAATGCACGATTTCACTTTTATCATCATCAGAGCCGTCTAAATTGGTTCATCATGGCCAAAGTGAAAGTTGTTTGCCCAAAATGCACGAGATGAAGTTCAATTCCACCCTGTACAATCTGCAGTGGCCTTTCTTTTCTGTTCGATTGTGTTTATAGGCTATAGAAGCGGCGACCGAAACTTTTTATTATTATTAGTTGGTCGGGTGCCTTGTTTTATCTCACCAGTAAAGTGAAAAGTGTCACTCACTTTACTCGCCGCCTAAGCTCTTCATGTAAATTCAATTTGTACCATCGACCTGCCGTTTTGGGTTCTGAAAAGACCTTCGATACGGTTGATTGCTTGACAGATCGATTTTTGAATTCAAATCAGGCGGAGAGCAGAGCTTCAGATTTGAGGCAGTGTATTGTGCACTGGCCGCCCTGATTACTTGATCTTGTTGGTCTCTTTAGTGGCAAGAAAAGCAAAAAAAGATGCGCGAGGCAGGGGTCAAGTAATCACAGCTTAGGCGTCCAGCGAAGTAACACTCTATTCGTAATTCTCAAGTGGGTAAACTGCACAAAAAGGTTAGTTGACTGTCGAGCATCGGACCCAGACTTTTGTCTTATTTTTGCGGGCTTATAAATACAAAATGATGTAGAACTAACCAAAATCTTGGCCCAGGAGAGAATCTCAACCTGTGCGTGTTGCCTACTTGCTCGCTGAAGAAAACTCAATCTCGCCTTTAGTATTTTTAGATGTGCTCACGTCGTCGCCTTTCTCTCTGATACGTCTTCATCCTTCACCTCTTTATTGGCAGCAAAATTCTTTATACTTCAGAAAGTGAAATTATTGACTTTTTGTATTGTCTTTGGTTTGTTTGTCCACTTTCTTTCCTCTCTCCCGAAACTCTTTAAACCTAAGTGATCTTAATAACGACGTCAACTTTCATCAACAAAATTCAAAAATCGTGTATTTTTGTTCCATTTACGACCGAGTCGGAAGCACTTTGTCTTTTGATGACACACACAAGGACGGGACCGAGGTTCTCGATGCCAAACCGTCAATGCTGCCAAAGCAGAATGAAGACTGTAAAGAAAAATCGTCACGTTTGAAAATTGGATCCCCGGTAGTTGCATGAAACTCAGGCCACCATCATCCCATTTTTATCATTCGAGAATCGGCCGATAAGGCCTGGCCAGTGGTGTTAGATTTCATTGAAATTACACGCGAATGATACACATTATAATTTGTATGCTTATAATGAAATTCAATGCATGCATCACGAAGATTGGCTGATGAAGTTGCGATTAACTGAAGGGTGATTGTATCAACGCCTCAAAATGAGTTCTTGCTCCGTTCTGCTGCTGCAATGAACTAGACAGCGAGCACAGCGCGCACGCGTAGGCTTTCCTTGTAGCACACGGTGCCGGAACTGTCGTCCTCTTAAATGGACATGGACGAAGTAAGACTCTGGTGATGTGAGTCTTAAGTAAAAACCATCCACCTTTTCGGAAGGGTTGCATTTGAGGCGAAAGATGTGCTTGCCTGTTGTATCGAGAATTCGGGAACAAAATATAAGAAAGTGTATTCCATATTTTGAAAGAGAAAATGAGAGATCTTGGTGAAGTGGCTGAAGCCTAAAGCGCACGAGCACGGCGCACAGGCAGAATTAGGCTTTAGACTGTTTCCGGGTTTTTCCTCATTTTAGCTCTACTGCACGTATACATCAATTCCCGGGATCACCTTTCCTCAGTTTTCAATATTCCATTCAACCACGCACTCGTCTTTCACTTCATCTCTTCCGTCCGCTCGACGCGCACCGCTTCTCAGTCGCAGTCGCTCTTTCATCTTTCCTGTCGCTTGAGTTGAGGAAAAAGCAATATTTCGTGTGACAATTTCTTCCCCTTTGTGACATTTTCGTGAAACTTTTCTTTGTGGCCGCATTTTATTGGGAGAAGTTCAATACAAGACTTTTGACATGAATCCATTTTAGGTCAGCGATGAGACAAGACGGGCACATTTGAGACTTGATACTTTGAGAAAGTGCTTCGGTTTTTCTGGTAAGTTTGTGTCTTGAATTCTCTTTCGAATTTTGGTTACTTGCGTTAAGTTCTAAATCTGAACGAATCTTGAATCTGAATCTTGGCGTTGGCGTTTGCCAAAATTGAAACACAAGAGACTGGCCTTACTACCTGTATTTGAAATTCACCTCGTATCTGAAAGTTTGGTTGTTGAGACACACTCTTGAAGCTTTAACGCACACACTTGTTGCTCAACTCCCAGCTCGGCACTCGTAAATATGAAATGCCTCGCTTTTCTTCAGAGTAAAATTTGAAATGTTTATTGATACCATATCAAAGACGATACGAATACTTCCGTTAAAGTTTTCTTCATTCGTTGTGTTGCGCTCTTCATGGAAAAATGCTTACAACAGAAAAAAGGAAACCGACAGATAATTCGATTCACTTCAACTAAATTTAGTTTAGCCACATCACGCGTAATCTGATTCTGATTCCTATAATCTCATCCCATCTGACGACAGCGCTAATTTACTAATACGTTGCTGAACCACGAGACAGACTTGACTCTCTTGCTTTGAGCGTTTTACTATCGTCTAACTGTCAAATTTCGTCTAATCATTACATTAATTGCATTACTTCGAAGCATGACAATTCTCTATGATTTTCATTCAACTTGCAATGCTACAACGTTTACATGGCAACTTCGTGGTGTCTACAGTTCGCCAGTTCCTTGCGAGCAAAGATTTACCACAGCATTTCTCCCTTCTTCTCCGTAAAAGATTATTCCAACTATTCACTGCGCTACCTTTGAGACTTCCCATCTCCTGTTTGTAGCGAAGTGATCGCAGACGCTGCGCTATGTGGAGATGAAAAGAATTGCCAAAGGCTCATAACTTATAACTGTATACTTTTAAGTTGGAATCTGCATCGCACTCGATCGCTTTGAATAATAGCGATTTAACTTCGAAGGTTCTTTCGCACGAAAAATACTACAGATTAAATCTTGTCAGTGCCACGTCACGCAGTGTCGTGGAGTGGAATGGAGTGTATTTGCATGCAAGTCAGATCAATGAATCGATCACCATTGACTGATCAATTGATACTATAGGTACTATTCGATGATAGAAACAGTAGCATTGAGGATTAACTCAAGCCTCTTAAACCAGAATTTGACTTCATGCCATGAACACCCGCTATTCACCCGTTTCTGTGACACCACGTTCAATTACGTGAGATATCAATTACGAATGTTGCGAGAATCGAACAGTTCAGACTAAAAGTAGATGCAGCCTTTACGAATTTTTAATAGCGACGATTTTTTTTTCGTAATTACGAAGTCAAGCAGAAATTTCCATAAGTCCAGCAAACTTTTCTTTCTCGAGAGATTATTATTTCATATTTCGTAAACATGGAATTGAGATCTATTATGCCATACTTTTGCACGTAAACGACTCATTTGCTTTGACTCTCATCCATCTCGCCACGAGCGTTTGTGCATTGACTCTTTGAGACTTGACGACAAAAGCAAAACATAATGATCGCGAATAATATAAGAATCTTCTAATGATCTGAAATTATGTCGCAAGTTTCCAGCAGAATTTTGCTGGCTTCGCTGAAGTTTTCTATTTCCCCGTGCAGAATGCCACGATAATAGGAATAATGACTTTAAAGTTCTCTTGTGCAGTGCTCGAGCCATTGTGCAATTTGGGACACTCACTAATCAAAGTGGGAGAAAAAATGTGAAAGGTTATTCGCCAGTCTGCCCGGAGTTGCTTCATTGTACGTTGCGCTCCGACTTCCCAGGCACGCAGAGTTTATTTATTGTACGCAAGAACAGACCATAAAAGCTGCACGAAGATCCCGTAATGAAGATACATTTCTGCACTTTTGGCCTAAGATTCAATGAAATAGACATGCTTAATGGCAGTAAGCCGGAGACTGGCAAGCCTCAGTCATCAGCTCGCTTCCCACCACACAGCATATTAATAGCATCTCAGGATTGGGCGTCGAGGAGCTTTTTCTAGTCAGAAGTGAGAGAAAGGGTTGCTGGATTTCATTATAAAGTGGAAGCTTAGTCCGAAAAAGTCTCTGAACTAGTTTTATGTGCCGTTGCCTATTCCCTGTACTGCTGCTGAAACTACGACTGAGTAGAAGTTCTAGTTCTGGAACCTGTACTAATAAAATAATGAAGCAGAAGCAACAGGCGATACTCAGGCCAGGCGCAGAGTGTGGTTGCTCCTTTCCGCAACTTTCTGGAAACTATTTCTTAACGGCTGGCCATAGCTCTCAAGATATACTTCATATTACTAGACTAAACTTGCAGAGACGCCTGTTGCTGTTGAACCATTTTTACGACAATCACCGTCAAGTTTCATGTGCTTTCACGAATTTTGATGTACGTGTACATAGGAGAAGAAACACGTGAGATGAAACGTCTTCGTGTCAGGCACTGCGCGGTGCATGACTCTTCAACAAGGAAGTTTAGTCCTCTCTACCAGAAACATGTGTGTTATTCTGGTTTCCTCCCCGTCTTCGTCTCTTCTTCCCTCAGAAAACTCTTTTTTACTGCAAAGCTCGCACTTTATTGATTGTCTTACTTTCCGAGGTGGACATGTTCGTACTTTCAGGTCGAATAAACTTTGAATGAACATAATAGAATTTTAATGCAGTTAATGGAGATTGCCGCGGTCGTTTTGCCTGCATTCTCAGGTGCGGTCTCGTCGAGACGACTCGCGCTGTCGCGTACTTGGAAAGTCATATTATTATGACTACACGGCCGCAGGAACAAGGAATGAATGTGATGCTGCATAGATTAAGGAAGTAAATGCAGGAAGATGCGAAGAGCAAGTGTAGCAATTTGCTGTTTTCCTCTTCCGCTTTCCTTGACGTGAAGAGTAAAATAAGGAAAACAATTTCGTGTTTTGTGCTTTCAAGAATACGACCACATGAACGGGCATGACAATAGGGAAAATACATTAAAATCTTGAGTATGGAAGTCCGTAAAAACTAAGTCGGTCAAGTATTGAGTAAACTGAAGTGGAAAAAGTTCGTTATCAATGAAGTGCCTGCGGCCCTTGCCTTCGATGTCCAAAGGTCAAAGTTGATACTGAAAGTTTTCCTCTTGACATTCCTTGGCAAGGAGAAATATGATATTGAATTAAATCCAAACTTCGTAAATGTGTGTTGTGTGCGGTTGATGCGTAAAGTGGAAGGAATCGTATTCATTCGCGGATCGAATGAATGCAAGACCTGCCCGGAAGAACTTTGGTCCAGGCTTGACCTTCGACGAACTGCTTCTTTTACATTAACAGAATTGGAAAAATATGGTGGAGGCAGAAGTGAAATACAATGCCATGTCACATTCGCTGTTCGAAGTGCATGCTGAATGTAGACTCATCCTTGCAGAATTCAATCTCAATTCGTCTGGATTCACTTTCTATTTGCGAGACGACGAGTGTATGCGTCTGTCGATTCAAGTTGTTACTTACATTTCTATTAACAAATTACAATTACGCGTGTGCGAGTGAGTGGAGAATGAATTAGCATTTCCTTTCCATTCAGAGTTCCGCATTGTGCAAGACGGGAGGCTTTCTCAGACTGGAAAGTGGAAATTTGCTTCTTCCTCTCTCGCCTTTCTGTACACAAGTTCTTGTCTTGTAGAAAACTCATCACTTCGAACGAATGAAAGGAAGTGAGTAAATGGAGTGTTTGGCTTTGCATCCACCAGAGACTTTCACGGTTTGTGTATAATTTTGTGTTGGTGGACTATTTCGCTACGACGTAACAGGCAGCAGGCCACGTTGCCTTGTCATTTTCTTCCTATTGAAATCAGAAATGGCATTGATAAGTGCACATGTAGTGAAGCAGTACAACTAAATATTGCAGTATCGCATCAATCAAAGGACTCAAACAGATTCTCGACTCTGCTGGTACAGGCGAGTCTCGACGGAGGTGGAGTCTGACGAGATGATGGAAATAAGACGAATCGCAAGGAGACGACATCCGCAGTAGTCATCATCCTCGTCGCGCTTTGTTGGTGGTGTTGCAATATATTTAAGAAATGAGTCAATCGAGACCAGTTTCTTACACTTAGTACCTCGTGTACAACTTGAATGGAAATATGAAAATATATTAATAACAGGAGAGAAAAAGAAACCCCATTAAATGCAAGAGCGTAGGGCGGGTACGCAAGACTCCAGAAGGCTATGCACAAATTCTTATTATTCCATGTATGCATTCATTCCACACTATATTTCATTTCTCTCCTCCACCGTCTTTCACTTCACTTTCTCCTTTCTCTCCCGCACTGCGCTCGGGCTCTAATTTTCGTCCCATATTTTCCCGACAACAAAAACGAGAAGAAAAAGGAGCCGAAAGAAGTATAAAAAATTAGGAGAATGAGATGTGAGTGAAAGGCTTTCCGTGTAACGTAAAGAACCTCAGCGTAAGTGGCATACATATTAGTATTTTTTATTAAGTAAAGAAGCGGAGAAAAAATTATATTTTATTGTCGCTGTCGTCTCTCATTCGATGCATATTTATAATTTTCTGCTCACGGTCCGACATAATGCTCTGGAATCGAATTCGGATGACTGAGACAAGATCAGGATTCCTTTCAGGACGCACTGACGATGAGGCGCTCTTTGAGTCCAAATTAGAGGGCACGAGGAGCAAACAGCAGCAGAGAATGGAAGGATTACTCTGATTATTCGGTTTGTGTGTAATATATGTGGATCTCTTTGTCATCTTGTAATTTCATGAATACTGTGTTGGAAACCGGAGTTGCACCAGTAATAAGCATGTGTTCATTTGTGGTGAATTGTGAAGGAATCCAAGATTAAATTATCATTTACAACTCGGGCATATTTCCCAATTCAGAACGCCGTGATTCTAATCGAATCAGAGTTCACAGATTCAGATTCGTGAAAATCTGAATGACTCGAATCAGAACGGACAAGTGACAAGGACGCGAAATTCATTAATTGGGCACGGAAGCTGTTTTAGTTGTTAGCAAACGTTCTGTAGATGAAAAGGCGCTTGCAAATAACTGAGCACGTGTACAGAAGTTTTATTGGAACCAGCTTTGCAGTACGTTGTAGCGTGTAAATGATTATTTTTGAAATATTCCTCGGCTCAGAAAGTTTTATCAAGCAATTGCATTTTTATTTCAGGTTACGAGATGAATTCACAAACTAGAGTTGACAGAAATGGCAAACTCCGGTCTCGATCGAGACAGGAGGCAGACATAATCATGGTTGTTGCAGACGAAGCTCTTCTCCGCACTACCTTCGCCTGTGGGAGCTACGCGCGAGTCCAAAGGGCGATGATGATGTTGAAAACAAAAGAAGACAGATCCTTTTAGATACAGCAGGTGGGAAGGTGGGATTTTGGAATATTTTCCTTTGTGTAGCTGAGCGAACAACAGAGAAAAGCAAAGAACACAACACGAACGCGGGAACAAGAAGCAATGAAGCACTGAATTCGGGAGAAGAAAGAATTTTTGAAGAGAAAGTAATAATAAGTGATGATGACGGCATAAAAAAGGAACTTCCAAAACAGGTACACATTTTACCTCTCTCCGTGCTTCGCGACATCGCGTCTCACTTTCCCTTCAGCGTGCAGGTGGGCAATATTTTATGATGTCTTTCTTTGTGCCGCTACATGTCTGTGCGTCTAAAATATCATTTCATTTCCTGTGGTGCTCTTCTGTAGTTCCACGTCTACCACTTCTCGATGCATATCGCTTACTTCGCGTTTTGATATTTAGATCTGGATCAAAGGAGAAGAAGGAATTCTAGCCGAGACTTGCGTAACTTTACTCAAACGTGATCAAACCATTTATTGTGTACAGCCACGCGCCAAACACCAAGGCAGGGCAGCACAAAGTGCGAGCTCGAGATTATTTCGTCAAGATTGATCGAACAAGTTAACAAAGAGCAGGCACATAGGATGTCTAAGCATAGCCAGCAGTGAATGGGTCTTAATTGATTGACAAATTACTCTCGAGTTTGTGTATTATGTTCAAGTTCGTGGCAACTGCACCCAGACAGACAGAAAACACAAGGAAATCGCAACCGAGAGACGATGCACCCTTGCAACGAGATCAGGAAATGACTTATAGCGAATGTTTTCCTAGAAACCATAAATCTGCCTTCAATACTCCAGTATTTATAAATTCGGTCAGGCATGGCGTCCTTGTGCATTTATCTTTCTCCTGTGCCATGTATCTGTTGTGTACTACGGTGGCAGATTAAATTAGGCTTTGTTGTATCGTAGTTGTGGCTTATCTGCCAATGTGCTTGCAGTGCAGTGCACTACAGAAACTCTAGACTCACTGTATCAGTTCGCGTGCTGCTGCTCCGACACCTGTCTTCGGAATTGCACTTGGTTAGGATCTCAGAGCAGTGCAACTGCACGCGATGCAAGCTACAGCTTCACAATGTATTAGTCTTATACTTGGCTTGGTCACTTTAACCTCAATCATAGTTTTACTGTTTTCCCACAACTCAGTGCTTCCAGTCACTGCATGCGCTTTTTATCGAGTCTGCCTGAGCGAGAGTCTCGAGAGAATCAAAGTCTGGTATAAAAGTGGCTTACAAGGCACAACAGGTATTCGACCCGAGTCTGCGACTGCCGTGCTGCCGCGAGCTGCGCTTGTGTGTCGCGGCAGAGCAGGCAGACTGATCGGTGTTGGAACAATCCGGTGGAAGAGAAAGTAGAATCAGGATCCAATAACATAATGGATCATTCAGACCACTCTTGTTTTCCTGGTTGTATTCTCTTTCAGCCCAATTGCTGCCTGCATCCTGCCTTCGCAGTATTCTTCTGCCATACTAGTCAAGATGGAGAAAAAAGCCGGAGTAGAAGAAACAAGAGGAATAAGCCATCAATCTACCCGCCGCCACCGAGACTCATGTTTAAGGCAATGGCTTAACACTTCTTGTATACTTCGGGTTTTTGCGATTTACGAACCGTTTGCACATTTCCTGCCTTGTATTTGGTTCGTTGTCGTTGAAACCTGCAAGATGCGAGATTTTTTCATCACGAGCATTGCTGGCGCCGCACCACTCTGTCAGACACCTTCTGTGAGTTGTGGCTGTTCAACGCAGTGGTTTCCATTGTTCAAGATTTATGTTTATACATGCAGCCAACGAAGGAGAAGACTCACCCAACAGGCCGAATGCCTGAGCTGCAGAAAACTATCAACCGACTTAAGCCCTTCTCTAATTAGTCCACGTTGCAGAGAGAAAAGACAGGCCGTGCAGCCGCATTTCCTAATTTATAGTTAAGCTTTTTTAAATTGAATTCTAAGCTACGATCCTTGTGCCAATTTCTATGCAAATAATTAAATTTAAAATTTGCCTGTTGTAGCGTTGTTTCGTGAGCAGTATAGTGAAATTTACTATTGTCGTCGTCGTTGCTTCTTTGACTGAGCGGAGTGCAGAATAAAATTTTAGCGTGTCCATCAAAAATTGTCAGTGATGTCCTGGCTGAAATTCGCTGTCCAGCCACTTATATGATGAGCAAGCTTAAAGATGCAGCACAATGGACTATTAACAGAATGTTGAACATTTCAGTAAACATTTTTATATTGCCTCCTTCGAACCTCACCCTTCATAGGCATGGTTTATGGTGAGTATTATTAGATGTTTTTTTTATGTGAAACGGCATTCGGGGAATATTAAGAATAAATCTTGACTTTTATGGTTTTTCTAAAGTAATGTCATAAAGTAATGCCATATTCCAGACAGCCCCTGTCTCATAAAAGGCCATGGCACAGAAATCTTGTGAAAGAATGGTGTAATAATGTTATACGCCTTTCCGTACTGCGAAACCGCGATGTCATCCCAATAGTCCCTGAAACAACAAGTGTTTTCGCTGCGGGATGGAATGAGTTCCTCGGAAGATTCATATTTTAACAAGAAGATTCAATTCTGCATCTATCTCACGCTGTTCAATACGAATGCGAAAACGAAAATCTGGTGGTGGGCCTTTTCTTGTATTAGAAGGAATGCAGAGTTGAGAAGGGCTTCTGATTCTTACGTCTGTAAGCATGCCTCGCCATATCGTCGTTTCATCTCGCCAAATGGGAGAGCAGGTACAAGCAACGACTCGTACATTCATATGTAATCCGATTTGCAAAAATCCCTGCGTTCTCTGCTGCCTCGGTTTCAGTCGACTAGAAAACAAAGCAGGTGTTTACATAAACATTGAATCGGAGGGGCGGCTCGAAAACCTAATTGCCAAGAATTATGCTCCAATCAGCGCCAATTGAAATGGAGAAGAATTAGCAGTATGATCGTCATTTATTCAAATGCATTCTAGCAGGTATTTGTACTGAATCTTTAACTCACGCTTTGCATCAAAGTGTTTACAGCTTACAGCTTACGGTGTAAGATTTCCGAATTAATGGCGGCTGCAGTTTATAAATACGAGATTCACGAGAAAAATTCTCGAGGACGTGTCTAACTTTTTACAGATACTTCAAGAGTTTTCAGAGGATACAGGCAACAAGCACGCAGACACTGCCACTGATAAGTAATGCGTACAATAAATAGGGTTAAAAATAGAGGAAGGAAGTGACCGTTAGTCACCGGCTTCATACGCTGATTTCCAGATGTCCACGAGGCAGACAGATGAGTGAAATCTGTAGAAGAGCGTGAGTGGCAGAGTCATGTGGCTCAGCAGAGTCCACAGAATCGACCCGTAAAACGAAATTTGTTCATGTTGCACGTAGGCTGATTTGATTTCGAACGTCTCGATAATCCACATTGCGATATTGCAAACAATGAGAAATGTGATCAGCTCTCGTCCAGGCTTCTCTTGTCGAAGACGCTCTGTGTTGCTGCAACGGCGGAGTCCGTCAATGATGCACGGCGTCTGAAGAATTACTTGAATTACCTGCCATGAGGTAAAAATTGGCAACGGTCAATTTAAAGCTATTTCGGTAACCATGAAGCCAAATTTAGCAATCAAGTTCAGCTCCTCAATTTTACATTTTTATGCTACAGATATTTCATGATTTTGTGTTATTTATAGCTTGGTCAGTTCTTTGTTAAGTGTTTGAATTCCAGCGTGGGACGATAAAGAACGTCTGAAAATATTACACTGAGCATAACTCTATTTCAACATGAAGCATTTACCTGAAGCGTGCAAACGACGATCGCGTACAGGTCGTGATGGGCCATCGCGGGCACGACGGTGAAGATGGTGTACAGGAAGAAGGACGGCAGACAGAAGAAGAGGAGAAGATCGTCGAGGAGGGAGACTGGATTCATGTTCACATCCAGCTTCGTGATTTGCCGATACGCGACCAGTACAGTTATTATCATAAGAATAAGCAGCGCCGCTTGCGAAGTGAGGTTAACCCACTGCGCCGCAAAGCCACTACTCGAGTCGTCTAGAGCGATATAGAATATGATTACGCTCACGACCGTGCCCACAAGAACCAAAAGACCAGCAAACAGGCCCTTGTTTGCCGAGTGACAATCGGCGTGAATGACCAAGTGGTTGGTGAAGCTTAAGGGAGGGAAATCGCGGTGCGTGCCCGAATCAGTCGAAGACTGCAGGCGAAATCTGCGTCTTCGCTGGCTGGACTCTCCC